>JABSTQ010005822.1:0-50403 GCA_013358835.2 Ixodes persulcatus
ACGATGTTTCTGACACGCAGAAATACAGAACCCCTTTGAATGCCCGCTGGCACTCGGCATCGGAAAACAGAACCGAACTCAGCACGGAAGGCACCCAGGCAGCCGGCAGCAAAACCTGCCTGTCTTGGACGCAGTTCCTGCGATTTCCATAACGTCGAAAACATCGACACAGTTCCGCGTGGTTCCGCTACTGTAGGACTCACTGGTAGGACTGTAGTTGCTGTAGTGGCTGTAGTTCCGCCAGTTCCGCGTGGGTCCTTCAATCCGGAGACGGCCCAGGGTACGTAGCACCGCTGGCAATGCTCGGGAACTACGCTGTTTCTAGCGGCTTCGTTTGCTCGTTTGATCAAATTAGTGATAACAACGTCAATGCAACCGAAATGTTCTGCACGTTTGGATAGAAGACGGAATTAAAGGCGGCCTTCGCTGCCGCTGAGGCTCAATCAACTCAACAACATTTATAAAACAACGTGCGCGACGTGCTCGAAAAACGAAACCGAAGGAAGATGAGTCGGGAGGGAAAAAGCTTTCTCCCGTCTTCCTGGAGAACCAGAAAAACATTTTGTTCCTCCCTTTTTCTTGTGTCCGCTTGGGGGCGCGTCAGTAGAAGGGAGAAAGACGCGCCGTTGCTACCTTTTTCCTTCATTTTTTCTTAGAATGCACAATCTGCGTTTGCTGGGTTGTTGATGTCACTTCCTTCTCCATAGTCGCCGTGGGAGTCCAAAACGTGCAACATAGGGCGCCTGGGGGGCTATGTTGCACGTTTTGGACTCCCAGGAGACCAGGGAGAAAGAAGTGACGTCAACAACGCTCTTTGGATGTTGATTGGTGAAGTCGCTTATGACGCGTTACGTGGTGCTGCTAAGATACGTTCATTCACACCTACGTCACTTCCTTCTCCCTAGTCTCCTGGGAGTCCAAAACGTGCAACATAGCCCCCCTGGTCTCAATTATTAACCTCATAACATAACAAACTGGCGACGAGGTATTCCGCCTAGGACTGACTTCAAGGAAGCCGCTCAGCGCTACGACAAGGGCCATGTCAACGCTTGGAAGCATCCAGCCCTTCGATGAAGCAGAAGGTGACTGGCCAACGTATGCCGAAAGAATGGGCCAATTCTTCATCGCCAACGACGTGAAGGAACTGAGACGAGTGGCGGCATTCCTGAGCATAATCGGCGGAAGGACCTACACGCTACTTAAGAGCCTCGTAGCGCCGGAAGCCCCAGCAAGTAAGACCTATTTGGAACTTGTCAAGATACTCCAGACGTATCTGCCACCGAAGCCAATTGTGAATGCTAAACGCTTCCGCATTCACAAAAGGAACCAGAAGGACAGCGAAACCATCCTCAGTACGTAGCAGCACTGAAAAGGTTGGCCCAAACCTGCGAATTTGGAACAGCGCTGAGTGAAACTTCGCGAGACCGCATTGTACGTGGCTAATGCAATGACAGCATGCAAAAAAGGCTGCTTTCAGAAGAGTATTTGACTTTCAAGAGAGCGCTCGAAATGGCGGTAGCAATGCAAGCCGCATCCTCGTGTGCGAAAGTTCTACACGGCTCAGGGTCGTACAGTGCGGAAGTTCTTAAGGTGGGAAGCAAACCTTTAGAAAGAGAAGGTGGTTCACATTGTGGTTACAAGAATCACGAGTCGGCCAATTGCCGCTGGAAGGACCTGAAATTCAGAAGATGCGGAAAAGTAGGGCACCTGCAAAGAGTTTGTAAAGGCTCAGCTCTACAGTGGCAAGGACAAGCGTCTAAACACCTCAGTAAGCGTGACGAGAAGAAAAAGATGAAGGCCGTAACTGCGGAAGAATGGTACGAAGAAAGGGAAATGCACGAGCTAAGAAGCGCGCGAAATGATCCGTTAGAAATAACGCTATAGGCCGGTTCAGACACTAGCGTTTGAGTGCGTTTGACTGCGTTGCGGCGAGAACCGAAAGCGAGTCACCGGCACATCTGTGCTTCGTATGAAGCGTGGAATCCAATTCAAGGAATCGTCTTGGCACGCGATATAAGCAGCAGGGATGTCCTGGTGTCTCGCTGCCGCAACGCAGTCAAACGCAGTCAAACGCAACTGTGTGAACCGGGCTTACGGGTCAGTGGAATTCCTTTGAGAATGGAAATAGACACAGGAGCAGCCGTATCGGTTTTGCCATTTCAGGGGTACGATGCTAAGTTTTCGCACCAGAAAAAGCAACAAAGTAATGTCGTCTTGAAGGCATTTTACGGATCGAAGATTAAGCCGCTGGGGGAAGTACAAGTGACGGTGATGCATGAAGACGCGGAGTCCAACCTGAAGATGCAAGTGGTCGATTTCAAAGGACCACCTCTTCTTGCACGTGACTGGTTAAAAGTCATAAAGATGGACTGGGCAAACATCAAAGCAATACACTGTACGGAAGAGACAGGAAGGCAAGAGATTGAAGGTCTGATGAAGGAATATAAGGAAATATTCTCGGATTAGCTGGGATGCGCAAAAGGGGCTGAAGCAAAACTCAAACTGAAACACAGAATGGCTCCACCATTTCAAAAGGCGAGGCCAGTACCGCACGCATTAAGGGATGCTGTGGCCAAGGAACTGCTGGCTCTCCAAGAAAGAGGCATCTTGACTTCGGTAGAAACAAGTGAGTTTGCTTTTCCAATTGTCCCAGTCGTCAACAAGAACGGCGAGATCCGGATCTGCGGGGATTACAAGTACACCGTGAATCCCGTGATCGATGTGGACAGTTATCCTTTGCCCAGAATCGAAGAGCTGTTTGCAACGCTGGCGGGAGAGCAGCTATTCACTAAACTTGACCTAGACAAAGCGTAGTTACAAGTTCAAATGCACGAAGAATCAAAGAAGTACTTAACCTTGAACACGCATTTGGGGATTTTTCAAGTCAACAGGCTTACTTTTGGCGTAGCCTCAGCTCCAGCAATATTTCAGCGAACGATGGATCAGGTACTACACGGCCTGACGCACACCGCCTGTTACATTGACGATATCCTGGTAACAGGAAGAACAAAAGCGGAGCACCTGAAGAACCTGAAAGAGGTTCTCATGCGCCTTAAAAAGAATGGAATCCGACTTCAAAAGGAGAAGTGCGAGTTTTTCAAAAAGGAGGTGTCTACCTAGGCCAGGTCACCAGCAGCGAGGGACTACGGACACTGGATGACAAGGTGGCTGCTCTACGAGATGCACCCGAACCAAAGAACGAAGCAGAGTTGCGCTCCTTTTTTGGGTTAGCAAACTACTATGGCAAGTTCATCCCAAACTTGACAACCATTCTGAGTCCTCTGAACCGCCTGCTGCACAAGGATGTCCAGTGGAGTTGGAAGGAAGAATGTAGAGAGGCCTTCAAGACTGAAAAAGAAGGTGAGGTCAGCACCAGTGCTGATTTACTTTGACCCAACTCGTCCGATCGTATTGGCATGCGACGCCTCAGCGTACGGCGTAGCGGTGTTGTCCCACATCATGAAAGACGGGACAGAAAGACCCGTATCGTTCGTCTCACGAACACTGTCTACGCATGAGAAGAACTACTCGCAACTTGAAAAAGAGGCACTTGCCATTGTTTTGGGATAAAAAGGTTTCATTACTATCGGTATGGGTACCCCTTCACATTAATAACTGACCATGCTCCATTTCAAAAGATTTTGGGACTCACGACTGGAGTTCCAACGATGACGGCAGCACGCATTCAGAGATGGGCTTGCAGATTGACAGGACATCGGTACAACATCGTTTATCGTTCGTCTAAGGACAACGCCAATGCCGATTGCCTTTCAAGACTCCCGCAAGCTACGAAGACTTCAGACGAACTCGTCGTAGATGGAACCTACGTGTTCAACTGCGACTGTTTCAGCAACTTCCCAGTGAAGAGCACAGATATTTCAAAGGCCACGTCCCGCGATCCTGTCCTAAGCCAAGTCTTGGAGAAGGTGCTCAAGGGCTGAGGAAGTGAAAAATGCGCTGAAGAAATGATACCATTCTTCACACGTCGGTTGGAACTATCGGTTCATCAAGGCTTCCCAATGTGGGGCCTACGGGTAATTGTTCCACTAACTTTGCAAGAGAAAGTCTTGCAAAGTTAGAAAGAAAGAGAAAGTTCCACTAACTTGCAAAGTTAGAAAGAAAGAGAAAGCAAGAGAAAGTGCAAGAAAGCAACGCAGAAAATAGATTCTCAATTGAGCGGTTTAAACTGTTACGAATCGGTTTGAACCGTTATTTTTGCTCCCCGGAACTGAACCGAAGGCCACGAACCCGAACCCGAACCGAAGCGATAAACATTTTGGTTAGACTCTGCAAGATTCCCCCAGCTCATTTGATGACATTAATACCCATCCTCTCATCATCATGGGTGGGAAATGAAAGAACATCGAGGATTATATAACTCTGACGAGTTTAAAATCTTAATAAATGCACAAGAGAGGTCAGTCACTTGGTGTGCAAGCGGTACGGGCTAGATACATTTTTAGGTATCCTCAAATGCATCGCCGAACCAGCAGCATATGAAATCAGCACGACTTCTGCAGCCAGATGTTTGAGTGACGCTTAAGACTCGCACAGCATAAACCCGGATAAATGCCAAATTCTCACCGACACGAAAGTAGACGCTGAAAAACACAGAAACTGTGGGAAAAGAAAACCCCAGCTTGGAAGGATACAATCCCTGAAAAAAACGTAATCCTAGTTTCCTATCTCGATAATGCGATAAAAACTAAGCGGCAAAGCGCCTAAACCAAAAGTTGGCCATGCAACCTTAAAGGGGCACTGAGGTCAATTTTGAAAAAGGTCGTTTTTGACCTTACATTGTTTAAAAGGTGTAAGTACCCGCATATACCAAGTCCTATATTACAAACCGCTTATTCATCTAAGGACAATAGAAAAACATGTGGACTTTTTTTCTCGCGAACTACATTGTGTGGACCCAAGAATATGATCAACTAGCTCAACTCCAACCAATGAAAGCCCTACCATACACGGAGATTCCGCATGATTTTATTATAACAAGTTTCGAAGACAGTATAATAGGTACACATTCAGATAAAGGCTCCTCTTTTCTCCGCGGGCGAAGCCATCGCTTGCAACTCGCCGACAAGCGCCCTTCGTCGACCACTTCACTCGGAAGACAATTCTTCCCATAAAGGGCGTGTCGCGATCTTTGAACACGCTTTTAACCAGGAAATAAGCTACACACGATTGTGATTTCGGGTTTGTTGGGATGCTCAGTTATGTAATTGGCCTAAGCCATTTGGCGCACGTTTCGGAGCAACCAAAACAGTGTTTTGGAGCAGCAAATGTGGCCTTTGGAGCAACCAAAACAGTGTTTTGGAGCAGCAAAAGCGGCTTTTGGAGCAGCAAAAGCGGCTTTTGGAGCAGCCAAGACAGTGTTTCGGAGCAGCAAAAGTGGATTTTGGAGCAGATATTCTTAGGAAAATAAAAATATTCGTTTTAAGTGCTGTACAAACGAAGGGCACTTTGTGTAGTGTTGTGTTCTGTTGTGACCTGTTGTGACGGAACTCGTTGCTTCTGTTTTTACTGCTCAGGCATCCCACAAGTGTACAGTGCTGTAGGCATTGCCAAGCAATTTCGAAAAACCGCTTGCCACCGTTTTACTCGTTCCCGACGTGCCAGATTTTCGTCAAAAGTAGGCTAACGTAAAACAATGAATTCCAAGCGTCCCGGCTGGGGCCTCAGTGACGCAATCATGTTCGCACGCACGTGAGGCCAACTTCGGCAGGCTTGCTGTTGGGCATGCTTCGTCGCGCGAGCGCAAACAACGGCTGTCCGATCGAAACCGAAACCATGCCCCTCAGCTCCGTCGCCAACTTATCTCCAAAATCGTACAGAAAATGTAACTTTCGAGCATGCAACAAAAGCAGTCCAGTGGCGCGTGCTTGCCACGCCGGCAAACAAAGTACAAGCTAAACAGACAGAAAAATAAAGAACCTGAGTGCATCGATGCAAGACATTGCGAGCCAGCCTCAAAAAGTTCTTGGAGCGCTTTGTTCAACCACTGAACTCGAGAAAAACAAGCACGCTGTGCGGGTTCAGCGTGCAGACATTGCCTTCTTTCTTTAGCTCACTTCTCTTCACCAACTTTCTTTCACGGCAGATTTTTCACGTACCGAGGTCCCTCTCGAAAAAAGGCCCACCGAGACGAATCTACATAATCAATACTTTGACAGAGCAGTCTTTGAATTAAAGATGGATTTTTGTAGTAACGTATGATTCAAAACAAGAGCAGGAATGTTGATGAACATGCGGCGGTACTTAGTTTCGTTTTAGAAAGTACTATATCTGCAGTGATCTGGGGACGGTAACATTCGACGTCGCGCGACCACGGTGACTGAAAGGCAGTGACCAAATATGGTTTTCCCACGGATGTTGCTTCAGCTCACAAAGTAACTCCAGCCGCGCAAAAACGTGGTTTCGTTTCACAACATGAGTGGTACCCGGCACGCTAGCGTCGGAGCGTCTGCACATATCCGCGTCTATCGCTGAAAATATATATATAAAAAAACGAGAGCCACAAGACGAGAGCGCAAAACGCGAAACGCCGGGAAAACCATGCAAGGCCGGGTGGACAATTGAGGCACGGTACTTTGTGTCAGGCGGCCGCTTGCACCCCACAACACACGTCTGCTCAATTACAGTACTCAGTTTAGTTTCGGTTTTGAAAGGCGACCTAAATTGGTCCTTTGGCGCAGGCTTGGCGCAGATTACCCATATCTTGGCGAAATGTAGCAGGATGTAGCAGGGTTAGCCCCTTGGCGCAGTTTGGCGCAATTGGCGCAGCAATCACATCACTGGATGCTTAGAGCGTCTAGATTGAGTTGTCACCATAAAAGGACGACCTCAGGATTGACTTCAGTGCCCGTTTAGTGCTAGATGGGTTAATGGGCACTGGTCAGTGGCGCAGCCAGGAATATTTTTCGGGGGGAAGGGGGGGGGGGGTGCTTAGATTATGAGTATTTGGGAGATCAGACCGTGGCGCTTCAAGCGGCTAACTATAAAACTACATGGATGGGGACAACAAATAACAATGGCTCAGCGCTCGGTTGATGCAACGTTACTAAACCATTCAGTTGGGAAACTGCCATAGAGACTGCTCTGCAAAAGTGGCACCGACCCGTCCACCAGAACCGAGCTAACGGCGATAACAACGCCGCCATTTCTCCCGCAGCGGCCACTCGAGGAACTGCACGTGACTTCTATTCTGGCTGTAATCGGCCATTCTGGCGCCGAAACAGATACTGTGGAAGAGGTTACAGGGACGCCACCCCTCTTTCCCCAGCGGACGCGCCGCGAATAGTACCGATGCTAAGATGCACCTAGGTCGGGACGCGCTACCTGAAATCACCGCTGAGGCATGGTTGTATAAAAGCAATATTAATTGTGCAGCAAAACCTTGCAAACTAAAGGTTTTTGAAAACATTACACGCCCTCAATTGGTACTAAACTACAATAAAAGTTACTACAAAAATAATGTTTTCCCATTGGTTTTTACGCTAAAACACGCGTCTGAACGTTCAAGGTGACCACAGTAAAGACAAATGATAAAGAGTGGCGCTGTTGTCGTATTTAGCTCGGCCTTGGTGGGCGCCAGCGGCCTATGTTTCAGCGGTGAGTTTCTCAACTGAGGGTTTTAGTAACGTTGGTTGATGTGACCAAACGCCACGTAATAGCATGGTTACACCTGTGGATCTCTAGCGAATCCGCCCAGCTTTAGCCGCTGGGGCGAAAGGCTGGGCAGAAAACAGGGCGGCGAGCCATGTAGGTCCCGGACCTGCCTCTGCCGCCGAACGAGGAGTTTCGCTGACCGGAAGGGACATTCATGCGCAGCGCGACGCTGCCTACGTCACGAGTACGCGTTCTTCCTGTTTGTTTTTGGCAATGGCGTCGACGGCATCGAAGACATCCAGCGTCGCTTGCATGGCGAAGCGTCGCTGGCATATGAACGAAGGCGAGGAAAGAGGCAGCTTGCTTGTCCAGTCCTTTCAAGGTCTCGTAAATATGGGCAAACCCACCACCACCGACGGCGGCGCTGCTTTTTCGGCGCTCGCTGCTCCTCTTCCTTTATCGCAAGTAGGGAAGATGGAAGAATTATCGCAATCTCCTCTTCGTCTACGTAATCATCTATCAGCTTCGCGCCGTTTTCTTTTTTTTTTTCCCGTTAGGGATGCAACGCTAACGGTTAGCTCCTGCCTACTTGTCGAGCCAAAAACAGCGTGACTGGGGAGCAGCAACACCTGGGAGAGACAACCGAGGTGGGAACTCTCGCGCCTTCTCGTCATATTTGACGGTATGTTACGAGAACAGCTGCTGCAGCCGGCGCCGCCACCGCCGCTTGAAAGAAATAGATGTAAACACAACCCGATCGTCGCCGCCGCCGCCGGGAGCGAATCCGCTTTCGCGACACCGGATTTCTTCTCGGGTGTAAACGTACCACAAGCATTCGGCTTGAGTTGGTGCTTTCCGATCGCCTGAAGGGGAGGAGGCGCTCTTTTGTTACCACACTGGCCAGTATGAAGAATGCAACATGCACGGTGAACATGCCGAGCACAAAAGTCGGAGAGTCAAGCTTGCATTCTCTGACGACTGGTTTCGGGAGAGATCCGGCACTATCAATCAACGTCGCTCTCTTTATTGGTAGTATTTTTACGTTAAATCGTGCCCCACACTCTATTGAAGATGGCGTAAATATGATAACGTAGACATGCCCACAAGGCCTGTGGGCATGCCTACAAGCCTTGTGCTGGGTAATCACCAAGGTGGGGGGGGGGGGGGGAGAAACAAACGGGTAAGAGCCCCCCCTATAGTTCGATCTCCTCGCCAATAATTGGGGTGCGTCAGTCAAAATGCACGACTTTCAGTGGAGACGGGGGGGGGGGGGGAGGGAAGGGATTTCCCTCATTTGCCCTGCTCCTATCTTAGAGCACATGGCCCACCTCTGTAAGTGTGATGCACAATGACAAACAATTGGGAACATGTCAGAATTTGCCGATTACTGTAAATAACCATTTCTAAAAAGGATGCACAATATCAAATAATTTTTGAGCCCACCAAGGTTACGATGATTGCGAGGTTCTTTGAACGCACTTGCGAGGGCTGAAACAACCCAGGCGACTTCCCGACTGGGAGGCATCTCAGTCCTGTGTGTCAGTCCTCTGATTTTGGTACGAGTGCTCCTCTTAGCAAATATGTGACAGCAACAAACAGGTGGGTGGTGACTACGCACCATGCTAAGTAGAACTCCGTGTAAAAAGCATAGTCTGTTTCGGTGCGTAAGGGGCCTTCTAAGGAAGCTGCTATACGTGTGTTCGCACATCGGTAAAACCTGCACAAGTTGGGCTTCTAGGTCGAGAGGAAGAAGTCTGGAAGCATTTTTGCCCTTCTAAAAACATCTTGACTAGCCCAGGTGGCAGCCGAGTAAATTTCTTCTGCATGTAGTTCTGGCTACAAACTCATGTGGTTGGAGAAAAGTACTCATGAACACGGAACATAAAAACCTCCGAAATACTTATGAAATGGGCCCATAAAAACAACACAACTGTCGGACAGAGTTATCACTGCCAATTACTTTTGAGCAGCATATTCATCACACTGCATGGCATTGAGCACTCTCTTTAAGAGGGGCAGTGAACTTCAGGATTCATCGATTGATTTCTGATAAACAGGTCACAGCTTTGTTTCTATTCACCGTTGACACTTTTTTTAATAATCTCAAGTGGGCTAAACATGCCAAGAGTTGATGTCTCAGAAAGTGAGGAAGTGCAAGGAAAAATAGAAAAGATTGTATTGAGTAACAACTCTGCTCTGAGAGATGAAAGATAAGTTTTATTGTTACAAGCGGCACAATATTTTATGACCATGTGCCTGAAACAGCCCACAGTGTGAACAGCCTATAGCACAATAAAATTGAATAACTACAGAATTTCTCGACTAGACAAAATCAAGGCGAAAGCTGAATGAAAAAAAAAAGGTACTGTTCACATCAAAACAAACAGTCCTTATCCAAGCTTAACTAAGAAATAACTCCAGACTACTTATTATTGAAATGAGGTTTGGGGTACAAAATTTCATTACTGTGCACTACAAATTAAAGCTGAAATAAAAATAAATAAAAAAAAATCTTTGCAGGACCACCTAAGGGCTGCTGAATAGCGACAATCTAAATTAAAGCTGAACGAAACGAAATAAAAGTACTCGCACAGAAATAAGTTTTTTTCAAGCAGGCTCTCGACTAGCTGTAAGAAATAATTACAAGGTACAAAAAAGGAGCACAAATAACTAAAGTTAAAAAACAAACTAAACCCGTAAAGTAACCGTTTTCTTTTTCAATAAACTGCAATATTACACGCAAGGAAAGTATAACAATCAATGATCCTTTTTAGGTTGCAAAGCTAAACAAGTCAGGGCTCGCTTAATCCTAATTAGGGTATAGCAAAGATGAAGACGAAATTACGGTTCCATCTCCAAGAAGATGTGGAGCGTATCGCTTTGAATAAACCCGTCCGTTTCGAGCTTCTTTGCTGTAGTAAGGTACCACAGTCTATATCCTGAAGTTTCCTTTCCTTTGGGCCTCATAAAGCAATACTGAAGATCACTCTGGCCAACGTTAACAGGATCTACCTTGTGCGATATCACACTCGATCGGTCCTTGGGGTGAATAATACCAACCGTGTACACCTTGCGGAAGGGCCACTCCAGCTGCAAATCATGATCCCCGGGGAGTATCTTCATAAGGTACCCTAACCAGACCTCATCGTCTATTCGGTAGAGCTGGACCACTTGGCAGACACTGTAACCGTACATGTTGCTCTTGGGACCATCCAGCGACTTGATCCCGCTCTCAGGTGCTTGCTTCTTCAGGTCTGTCCAGCCCTCAATGTACCAGTGGACCCTCGTAGGCTTAGAAAGGATGAGCGGACTGAGCTCCTTACTCACATGTTTTTTGTAGTCTGCCGTTGCTGCCTGGAGAGCAACTTTCATTGCTTCGGGAACTTGGGTGGTGCAGATTGTCCTCAGGTCCCTTAGCTGCAAATCGAGCGTCTTGCTCACATGCTCCTTGTAGTCGGCCATTATAGCGCGGAGAAGTTGCAGTTCTTCAGCGAACCCAGCGGTACAGACTGTGCTGAGGTTGTTAAGCTGTTCAGCAAGCCTAGAAGTTTCAGCCTCCCATTGGACCTTGCAGTTTGTACCTTCCACCGTAATGTTTTCACTGCACTGGTTCAGGCTGGTCTGCAGCGACATCAGATCTTCAGAGATCTTCTCCATGGCTCTCTTCATTTCGAGACAAGCTGTGCTGACGTTCTTCAGTTCTTCTGTGGCAAGGCTGTTGGAAGGCCCACATTTTGCTTCGTGAATGCTGCAACCATTTTTGAAGTGCTCCAAAACGTCACACTGCAACACTGACGAGCGGCACAGGCAACAGGGCACGACGCTGAACTTGCATTCCTTGTAGTGGTCCAGGAGGCTCGCTGCAGAGTCAATGAAGCTGCAGCCTTTAGGTGCATTCCAGCAGGCCACCTTTAACAAAATAAAATTAATAAATAGTGCAATGAACTTTATTTTTTAGTGGCGCAATATTTCGCTAACTTTGCAAAGTGCTGGTGCTGGGAGTGATAATTAAAGGGAAGCAGAAGCAATTTTGTATTTGAGTAAACCCCTTAAATCATCTTCATTTGACCTTCAAAATCTCGAAGATCGCTTTTTTTTTTATTTGGTGCAAGGAGGTTGCAGAAAATCATTTTCAAAAGAACCGCTGAAGGCCCTCCTTCATGGAGTGTAACGTCACAAAAGGAGCTATCGGAATCTCCGCTATCACGCATCTTCAGCGCCTATCAAAGCTATGCACGCGCACTCTTGCTATTTTTGAAAAGTTCAGAAAAAGACGTCACGACTGGCACCAGTGCGCGGGAATATAAATATTTTTGCTGTTTGCAAACATGAACTGCCGCTTGCGTCCCAGGCGACTTCCGGTCGCACCGTCTTTGCAAGCCTGTCGAGCTTGCCGATGTCACCAGTGCTAGAAAGCATAAATGCTGCCCGGACAACAAAGTGGGAGATTTAACGAGGGCCTTAGGCTGTACAATATTACATCCTTGAGGAGGCAAGTTGGTCTACTAGAATACTCGATAAAAATAGAAAAGATTGTATTGAGTAACAACTCTGCTCTGACAGATGAAAGATAACTTTTATTGTTACAGGCGGCACAATATTTCAGACCATGTGCGCTAAACAGCCCACAATGTAAACAGCCTATAGCACAATAAAATTGAATAACTACAGAATTGAATAACACGCCATTTTGACAGATCTCTCACTCCTGCGGTCTTTTGGCTTTCAGCCAGGAGAATTTGTGGTTATACGTTTCATCTACATTTCAAGCAGCGCGGTTAAGGTGGCCTTAGTTATTCTTTTTATGAACCGAAAGTTCTCTGCGACGTCAAAAACTTGAGCACTACCTGGTGGCATTTGCCATAAAAAGGGTCTATACCTGGCAAGCTTGCAATTGCACGTGAGGCCTTCGAGCGACACGCGCTTGGCGGCCTAAAGACCCTTTTATGACGTCACGACTGGCCGGAGGTTTTTCGTGTTTTCTCGCGTTTTGTTACACCTTAGGGGAAAACGAACGTGATATTCAGATTCACCGGATAAAGATGCTCTAGAATCAACCTCTATATTATTTTACGAAATACGTTGTTTCATCTTCCCTTTAAGCTATGTATTCATTCCAGTTGGACGATATATTCATGTAACGTCTATGATTAATTCGAGCACTGTGCTGGGAGAAAGGTGTTAGCGTAGACTAGTTCCTAAACTATAACTGAAGACGGGAAAAATTGTGCAAAGGCTGTTGACACCAGACGTACTAAAACACGAAGATACTTCTTGTGTTGTCACAATGATCTGTCTGTTATGCTTTTCAATGAGTATGACTCGGGAACATTGGGTGCAGCCCTTACTAGCAATGCTTCTGACAGTATAGGAAAAAGGGGAAATAAAAATGAGCACATTCTACATGACCGGAGTAGCGAATAGGTTACGGTAACTCACTTTACGTTTTAATATGTAGTCGAGAGAAGTCTCCAGCTGCTCCACGTCATCTTCGCAGAACGGTTGCTGGTCGACAGGACATGCGCTTCCTCGTTCGACGCACTGGGCAAGACACTTGGTGCACATCGTGTGGAGGCAAGGCAGCCTGACTGCTTTCTTGTACACGATGCCACAAAGGGCACATGCTCTATGTGCTACGATGGACTCCTGGAACAGCATGGGCCTCCAGTCAAGGATGTCGGAGAAGTCGGCTACTCTATATGATGTCATCTCCTCTTGGGTGTCGTCGCCGCCTCCTATTCCGTTGATGGCAGGTATGAAACGCTGCAGAGTGCAAAACTGCCTATTAGACTCTTTCCACAACCTAGAAGAGTATATAACTATGTGCACTTTAATTATATTAGTTTGGCAGTTTTCTTGTTCTGAGTTAGAGCCAACCGAGATTATACATACCCTGGTGTATCCAGTAACTCGAAAAAAAAAATATTTCTACACACGCGTCTTCGCGAGAGAAAAAGTGTTTTTGCGCAAAAACGGGTCTAAATTTTACTTTCTGGGTAAGTATTTTAAAGTATCGACGTTTATTTGTCTTAAATATGCTTGTAACGAGCATGCAATGTTTTTGTTTGCTTCAACACGCTTGGTGCCAATTACGAAACTATGCACTCCTGCGAATACGAAACATGATACTTTATTGGGACAAAAACAAAAACGGGACGGAAGAAGCGGACCTCAAAAACAGGACTGTCCAGGCCAAAACGGGAAGTCTAGTCACCCTGGCTTTATGCTACCTGTTGCCGAATGCTGACAGGATTTCGTTGTAGCTGATTTGAGTAACATCTTGATGATACCTATTTTGACTGACTCTGAATGATCACTCTGAAAAGGAAGCACTGACTTTTCTGAACGCCGCCAGAACGCCCAGCAAACGCCTTCGTGCTTTTTTTTTTCTTTTTTTTTAATTGCAGGTTTAGAAAGGAAGACCTTCCCAGGATTGATCTTCCTTTTTTAATCTTAGTTTGCCTCCTGCGTTTTCAAAAGAGGCCACAATCACCTCAACTTTATTGGCCAGAGGGTGAATAATCAAGTAGTCATCAACGTTGCGGACTACGGTGCATTCCGGGCTAGTATTCTTGAGCTTTACCTGTATGGTTCTATTGACATAAGACAGGTAGATTTTACTTAATATGGGAAAAAGTCAAGATCCTACAATACCCCGAATTTCTGAATCCAAATTTTTCCATCGTGCTCGATCATTGTTAATTTTAGGCAGAGCTGCAGAAGCTCCAGAAAGAACTTGAAAAATGTCGTAGCTCCCCGTAAAAACTAGACCATCACCGTAGTTCGGCCCGTACCTCGTGGTTTCCTCCGCCCTCTTTCTATTCCTCAGCATTCCTTCCCCCTTATCACACCCCCTCTGTTGGAATTTCGTTCAGGGAGCAATTTTCCTGCCGCAAAAACACGTTGTTGCTAAATGATGCTAAATGAAAGAACGTGGTTGTCCTGTGCTTGTCCTCCGTGCTTTATTCTTTTGATTTTAAGTCTTCATTTTCAACTCGCTTGCTTTCACTCGTCCAGAATGATATTAGTTTTGCTAATTTTTTGTTCATGCGACCTAAGCAAGATGTTAGGAATAAAGACATGCTTTCACATAGAACCCATCGCAAAAAGTATTGCCAAACAGTCAGAGTTTTGCCAAGCAGCAACATTATAGTACGAGTAATGGTCCCTTCTCATTAGTGTTTGCCCCATACACACACTGAGGAGCATCATACCAGCTAGTTAATTTTGTTTTCTTCCATCAAATTGGTGAAATTCGTTGTGGGAGTTTCTAATATAATACTGAGCGGTCGACATGCGGGTTATTCTTAAAAAATCTGAGCACCATGCAGCTATTATTTCTGGTACATCCATCCATCTTTACATCCATTATTGCGCTACAAGTTATGCTACATTTTTATTTATTTGTTTTTAATAGAAGGGAGTTTGGGTATCAGTTATCGAACGAAAGCACAACCGAACGCCGATGTAACACGACCGCAAAAAAAGAACGTGACGGGCGCATATTGAAGCCATTACTTTTGTTCTGCAGCGCGAAAAAAACCTGCCATGAAATAATAATAATAATAATTAATTATAATAATAAAAATGATTTTATTCCCTTTACAAACACAGAAATAATGCTGGCCTACAAAAGCAGCATCCTGCTTGTGCATCGGGTCAGACAACCTAACAAAGTAAATATCATTGTAACAAGAAAAAATGCAAGGAATAAAATGTGGCCAACAGAACCAATGACAATACAAAACAATGCTCAAATTTGGCCGAGCAGCAACAAAAAAAATAAGAAACGATAAACAAAACAAAGAAGTCATTGCGAAGCAAATATGCAGCAAGCACATAAAGGAAATCCAACAAACGCGAGACAATATCATTCGCGATCAAGGTATAGCAATTTTAAGGAGTTGATGAGAGGCACCAACTTTAGCTGTTTTTTGGTACCTTCATAGTTTATTCCCATTAAAAACACAGCAACTTCATTAAAAAAGGTGGGAATATAATAATTTCTACACCTTTTTGTGGAAATTTTGGGGATCTGGAATTTATTTGTATTCCTTAGGTCCCTATGCATGTCAACTGAAATCTTGAATGTAGTCTCGTAGTAATAATTTATGAACGAAACCTATCTATGAAATTTTTGACTAATGTTTTATGCAGTGTTTTGTATGCAATATTTTTCACCATGTGTGTTAAAATGCTCTTTATTGTTTTTGTCTTGTTTGATTTTTTCTTGTATTGAGAACAATGCTTATATAATGTAATTCCATACCATAAAATAGATTTAGCCAAATTCCTGATCAGCAGTGGTTTTATCTTGACAGGGCACAAACCTCATCCTGTACAAATATGCCGAAAAGGCGTGCAGTCTTTTAGTCACAAATTCCGCATGTTGATTCCACAATAGATGTTTGTCAACATACAAGCCTAGATATTTGACACAATTATATTATGGCATTGGTTTAGAATCACAACTCTTACATGATGTCGAACAGACGAAATTTCTGGTCGACAATACAACATGTCTGTAAGCATTTCAGACACGGAGTAGCTTAGTTTTGGCAAAATTTACTAGAATGAGGTTTCAATTAATCTAACTTATGAGTAGTGTATCTAAATCTTCTTGCAAGGCTAAAAGCGCATCATCATAGTTTTCAGAGTTTAAAACTAGCACCGTAGCATCAGCATACTGAAATAGCTTAGCCTTCAGCGGCAAAATACCTTTATAATTTGTGTAAACTTGAAATAAAATTGGTTCCAGAGTGCTACCAAATACTGTTGAGAATAATACAGGAAACTCCGGGGTAAAATGGGAGACGGAAGTAGAAAGCGATCCTGGCGGTATGGAGTGGACAATGAATCCCACTCCATACCGCGGAAATGAATCAAGTGAGTGTGACTCACTAGAGAAAATGATAGTCTATTAAATATTCCCATTTTTTGATGGAGCATAGGGAGCATAAGCTCGTGATATTGGACCTCTTGGTATTTTGATGTCAAAATGCAGTGTGTTGTATGGACCAGTCAGGATTTGTATAGCGATTTTGTACAATCTAAATAATTATTAACCTTTTCTGAGCTTGTTGATTTATTTGTTTTATTCCTACCGAAACATGTTTATTGATGCCCTTGGCTCCAAATGACCATAATTGGCAATAGGCATAAATTTTTTATGAGACCGACTTGAAATGACTTTAAGTGACTAGAAGTGATTATTATTGAAATTATTTGATTTTTTGTTTGCTTACTCTTATGAAGGGCTTCAAGTAGTTTTTGTTGGCTATTAGCATCTTCTTTGACCAGATTGACCTTAAATGGCTGCCAATGGCTATTGATGAGATAATTGACAATTATCTATTTCAGCGTTGGTGAATCCATATGGTTTCAACTAGCTATTATTGGCTATCAGCCTCCACTTTTATATATATTTGCTAGATATGGCTACAAATATTAATAATGAGTAATGAAAACTGAGCTATTTCTGTTTATAAACTGGAATGGCTTCAGGTGGCTATTGTTGGCTATTAGGATATATTTCTGACCAGATTGGCTCAATGGCTACTAATGGCTGTTAGTCAGTATAATAGCAATTATCTGCTGTCTGCATGTTCATGAATCAGAATGGCTTCAAGTGGCTATTATTGGCTATGAGCACCTATTTTAGAATAGATTGGCTGCAAATGGCTACAAACCGCTATTAGTTGCTAACTATTGCTTGAGCTATTTTTATATTTACGAAATGGAATGGCTTCAAGTGGATAATGTTGGCTATTTGTATTTATTTTTGACCAGATTGAATTGAAATGGCTGCTGATGGATATTGATCAGATCAATAAACAATTATGTGCTATTTCGGTGCTTAAAATGAGTATGGCTTCAAGCGGCTATTATTGAGTTATGCATCAAATTTTAGATAAATTTGATTGAAATGGCTAAAATGGCTATCAGTGACTAGTGTTGATATTTATGGGTGTTTTAGTGTTTACTAACTGGAATGACTTTAAGTGGCTATTGTTGGCTATTAGCATCAATTTCTGACCAGACTGACTTCAAATGGCTAGCAATGGCTATTAGTGAGTATAATTGGCAATTATGTGCTATTTCAGTGTTTATGAAGGAAAATGGCCACAAGTGGCTATTACTGGCTATAAGCATTTATTTTTATTGCAATGGCAGGATTTGGCTACAAATGGCTATTAGTTACTAGTGTTGATAGTTCTGAGCTATTTTTGTGTTTACCAACTGGAATGGCTTTAAGTGGCTATTGTTTGCTATTAGCATAGATTTCTGACCAGATTGGCTTCAAATGGCTAGCAATTTCTTTTAGTAAGTATAATTGACAATTATGGGCTATTTCAGTGTTTATGAATGAAAATGGCCACAAGTGGCTATTATGGCTATAAACATTTATTTTTATTGCAATGGCTTTATTTGGCTACAAATGGCTATTAATGACTAGTGTTGATAGTTATGATTTTTGCATTTACCAACTGGAATGGCTTTAAGTGGCTATTGTTGTCTTTTATCATCTATTTCTGACCAGGTTGGCTTCAAATGGCTAGCAATGACTATTAGTAAGTGTAATTGACAATTATGGACTATTTGAGTGTTTATGAATGAAAATGGCCACAAGTGGCTATTACTGGCTATAAGCATTTATTTTTCTTGCAATGGCTTGATTCGGCTACAAATGGCTATTTGTGACTAGTGTTGATAGTTATGAGCGATTTTTGCGTTTACCAACCGGAATGGCTTTATGTGGCTATTGTTGGCTTTTATTATCTATTTCTGACCAGATTGGCTTCAAATGGCTAGCAATAGCTATTAGTGAGTATAAGTGACAATTATGTGCTATTTCAGTATTTTTGGATGAAACTGGCTACAGGTGGCTATTACTGGCTATAAGCATTTAGATTGGCTTAAAATTGCTACAAATGGCTAGTTGTGACTAGTGTTGATATTTATAAGCAGGTCTTATGTTTACTAACTGGAACGGCTTTTAGTGACTATTGTTGGCTATTAGCATCTATTTCTGGCCAGATACGCCTCAAATGGCTTGCAATGCTATTAATGAGTATAATTGACAATTCTGTGCTATTTCACTGTTTATAAACGAAACTGGCTTCAAGTGGCTATTATTGATTATAGGCATTTATTCTTTTTTAAAATGGCTTGAAATAGCTACAAATGGCTATTAGTGGCTAGTCTTGATAGTTATGAACAATTTTAGTGTTTACTCACCGGACTGGCTTTTAATAGCTGTTGTTGGCTATCATCATTCATTTTTGACCAGATTGGCTTCAATGGGCTAGCAATGGCGATAGCAAGTATAATTGTGGACATTCATGAGTCATTCAATGGATATTCACGAATAGCCATTCATAGCCATTTGAAGCCAGTCTGGTAAAAATTAGATGGTAATAGCCAAAACTAGCCACATGAAGCCATTTCAGTTTGTAGACAAAGAAATATCTGCTAATTATAAATACTAGTCACTTTAAGCCATTTGTAGCCAATTCAAGCCACCCAGGTCAGGAACAGATGATTATAGCCAATCCAAGCCAACCAAGTCAAGAATAGATGCCTATAGCCAATATTATCCAGTTGAAGGCATTCAAATCTATACACACTCCAATTGCATAAGTTGCCAATAATAGTTGCCGATAGACATGTATAGCCATTTCAAGCCGATTTGGCCAAGAACTGCCCCTAGACAATAATAGTAGACACTTGAATCCATTCATATTCAAAACATCATAAATACTATGCCACTAATTGTCACTAATGTTCATTCTGAAGCGATTTAAGGTGATATTGTTAAGATATGCTATTGCTAACAATAGCCACTTCAAGCCATTTTCATTCATAAGTATGGAATAGCAGAATATTGCGACCAATAAGCACTAATAGCCATTTTTTGGCAATTCGAGCCAACCAGGTCAATAACAGATGCCTATAGCCAATAATAGCCTTTGGACGCCAACTCAGCCTGCATAAAATCAAATAAGTCGAAATAGTGACTGATCGTCATTGATAGTCAATAGAAGTGATTTGGAGCCCAAATCTGCCATATAATTTATAAACATAATCATACAGCCAATAATAGCCATATTAGGCCAACTCAGTCTGCACACAATCAGGTAAGTCGAAATAGTGACTAATAGCCATTGATAGTCACTAGAAGTCATTTGGACCACGAATCTGTCATAAATAAAAAATATGATTGTATAGCCAATAGCCATATGAAGCCAACTCAGTCTTCACACAATCAAATAACTCGAAATAGGAACTGATAATCATGGACAATCACTAGAAGTCATTTGTACCCCAAATCTGCCATATGATTATAAATATGGATGTATAGCCAATAGTAGCCATTGGGAGCCAGCTCAGTCTGCACACAACAAATAAATCGAAATAGTGACTGATAGTGATCGATAGTCACGGAAGTGATTTGGACCCCAAATCTGCCATATAATTTATAAACATAATCACATAGCCAATAATAGCCATATGAAGCCAACTCAGTCTGCACACAATCAAATAACTCAAAATAGTGACCAATAGTCATTAAAAGTAACTAGAAGTCATTTGAACAAAATATCTGCCATATCAAATATTGATCAAAAACCAAAATTAGCCATTGAAAGCCAACTCAGTCCGCGCGCAATCAAATAACTCAAAATAGCTATAAATAGTCATCGATAGTCATTAAAAGTCATTTGGAACCGAAATCCGCCATATAATTAGGAAATAAAATCAAATATCAAATAGTAGTCATTCAAATCTAATCTGAGATATAACCTTACATATATCACGAAATGGTCACTAATGGTCATTAAAATCTATCACAGAGTGGAATTACCAATAAACAGCTGCTTGGTCTATATGCCCCGAAATAGCTTAGGATATTGGCCCAGAGCCATTAATAGCCCTTGGAAGGCAATCTAGTTTATACTCGTCCAAATAACTCAGAAGTACAATCCAATAGTCATTGCAGTCATTAGAGGCTAACCAGGCCCCCAAACGACAGGTAATACTGAACCGGACACTATTTCTACTTCCTTATATATACCGGCTCTTCGTTAATCAGCCAGTGTAGCATTTACTGGCAGTAATTACTGCGTCGTGTAGCATTTCCAGCCTCATTGGAAGTGAATCTCATAATTTAAAATAATGACCCATGGAGCAATTACATATTTGAATTGCTGTGCTTTATTTCTAACTGCAAAGAGCCAGTCACTACAGCTAGTAACAGCCATAGCCTTTAGAGTGGTCCATAAACAGTCAACTTACTAGAAAGTGACTAATTGCCAGTAGGTCATTTGTGCCAGGTGTAATGCATATGTCCATATGATCTAAATACTTACTGCTAATATGAAGCGCACCTCATTATTAGAAATACCGTGTATCAGCTCTTGCTCAATTGAAATCGGCACACCCATTTGCCATATATTCACAATTCCTGATGGTGTGAAGAGAAAAAATAGTGTAGTGAATGACTGTAATCCTTTCAATTTCGAGCTCATAGTTTACCATCCCACACCAAGAGATGGCAGCACTTCTGTGTCTCCCGACAACCCCATGTATTTTGGCTCGAGTTTCCAGTATTGGTAGTCAATGGTACTTGGTGCTACCTTGTGGCACGTCTCATTCGACTTCTGTAATACTTATATTGTTCAGGGCTTTAACTATTTGCTGTCTGTTGGTAGAGTTGTTGTAAGAAAAGTGATAAAACTGTCCTCTGAAACCTAATGTAAAGCTTTTCAAGTAAAAAATAATGATGAATGGTATCGAAAGTCTTCAATAGATCTATAAAAAGAGCTAGGACTACGAGTGGCGTAGGTGGTTGGGGGGGTCGAACCCCTTTCCCCCACCCCCCTCCACCCCCGAAATGCCGAATCTACACCCCTCCCCCTTGGGAGCTAGCGCACTTCCCGGCGCACACAGTCGGTTTTGCACAGGGCACGGAACAAAGGGGGAGCGCGGACTATGTCCAACTCCTGCCTACGCCGCCAACTCCTGGCTACGCCAATCTGTTCTGTTGGGCTTTTTTGGGAGAACCTCGCTCTGCGTAGAAGACACTGTCCTGTCCCTCTAGTTGTTAGTGTAGTTTGCTGATTTCAGCGAAGTATAGAGCGGGATTGCGTGTTTCTTTTTTTCTTCTCTTTTTTTGTAGTCAAATGTTATTTGCTACGCCAATTGTATTTGTGAAACGGGTAGACGAAGAAGCACCGCTCTAAAAGAACGCAGAAGACATGTTGCCAACTCCACACACGCTACACGCACGAAGTCCGACCTGGGGCCCTAATCTTGACATTTGGCGAGAAAGCCGGCGAGAAATCTGGCGCCCGTGATTGGCCGACGCCGCAATTGACCTTGGCGCCGACCAATCATAGCCGCCAGATTTCTCGCCGACTTTTCCGCCAAGTGTCCAATTAGGGCCCCAGGTCGATCATTTCTTGACGACGGGTCATGCTTTGGATTTCAACTATGCGTCGATACTGCCACCGGAGCAGAGGTGGCGGCCGCGGAAGTGCGTAGATTTGTGGTTTATCCGCCCTGAGTCACCGGCGTGCAATGTCAACTGCGGCACCTTACCGGACGTTTTTGGGGTTTTATAGGATGGGTAGAGCGTTGGCCCTCTCCATCATGGCCCTATATATCGTGAACGGTTGCCCCGATTTTTCAGCGTCGAGATTTTTTGTTGTTGTTGCTCCTTAATTTCTTTTGTGGCAGTGTAGCTTTTCTGTTCTCGTCTGGCCGGCAGGCATTGGCGATGCAGTGGCATTTTTAAAAGCGGAGGGAGTTGTGTGCTGGGGGGAAGCGTTTTAAGTTGGTGGGCCGCAACTACAACGACAGTAGAAAAGTGAGTCACTACGCCCGCATTCCTCTAAATAAAGCGTGCTCCATTATGAAAGATGACAATGCAGCTTTACTCGTTTTATCTAAACAGCGCCTCCCTAATCCTTGCGTGAGCGTCCGTAGCGCCGAGCTCATCCTGGTTCGTCATTGGCGGAGGGGGGGATTCATGCAGTGGAACCCCCTCCCCCCCCCCCCCCCCACACTCCTGGCTACGCTACAGAGGTCTATCTTATTGTTATCTAGTGCTTCATTAACACAGTCAAAAAAATCCTCTAAAAGTGTAATAGTACTTTTTTATGTCGAAAACCCAGTTGCGTACTCATAAATAGAGTAAATGCTGGTCATTGTAATTTGCAACCACTTTTCGATTATGTGAGCGAAATTGGGTAGAATAAAAATAGCTCTTTAGGTCTCTATTGCGTTTTTTTACCTTTTTTATACTGTGAACGTATGATAGATACCTTCAAAGCCCTTAGGAATACTCCCGCTATGAAAGGTGTCAATAATTTTTCAGTGAAATGTGCTTTACTTAAAAGTTTTAGCTAATATCTCGTATTTTAATCCTATCAAATCCTGGTGATTAAGGTATTGGCACATCATTTATAATTTTCAAAGTATCAATTTCCGTGATTTGAGTTAAGTACGCCGAATTAGAGCAGGTGACCTGTGGAGTGACAGGTTGGGGACAACAAATACACAAATTTGCCGTTTAGTTTTTGTTTTCACGCCTATTTCCCGAAACTTTCATATTCTTGCCCAAAGTTTAATCTTGCTGGACATCCGCTCGTATAGAAAATCTTAGCCAATAGGCGTTTCCTGCAGAGACTATGTTGCAACGCTACTTCCGGTTCTTAAATCTAAACCTAAGCCCGACGGAATCAGGGACCCCGGAACCAGGGGTGCTGGGCAATATGCCGAGCCCCCGTGCGTTTTGCTCAAGGCCTTCTGGACAGTGCCTGCACACCTCCCCCACCCCCTCCCCTCCGTGTTCCCGTTGTTGCTCAGCTCCGCCAAGCCACATATTTGGCTAAGGGCAAGCAGGTGGCTGTTTTTTTACGGCTAGTTATTTATCAAATTATGGCACAACCTTTGCCCACGAAATATGAGCAAAAATTTACGAAGTATAAGCAAAGTGCCAGTAAACCCCGGCAAGACCCGGCAACTCCGAGAAAATGTGGAGAAAAAAAAAGCCGGCGCCTAGAGTCCGCATAGCACAGTCAGGGAGATCTCCTCTCTTGACCTGCTTGGTTGTTTTGCTGGGGCCCTCCCTATACTGCACTCGATGTTGGACATGCAGGGGAACATGCAGCGCACTGTTTTTGTCCACCCAGCCAACCACCTTCTTCGTTTTACTTCTATTTAGAGCAGTCGCCCGACCACGAGGGCCGGGCAATTGCTTTAGGGGGAAAGACCCGAAGCGGGATGATGATGATGATGATTAGGGTTTTAGTGGCACAACGACAACGGAGGCCATGCTGCGCCAATTCAATGTTGTTTAGCTTCACTAAACAAAACGGTTTAAGATGACAGTATAAAAAATTACAACTGGTGTAAGTTGCCAGTTTTCTTCAGGTGGTCGAGAACACGGTGAAAAGGCACTAAAGGGCAGTCACTAAGTAAAAAGATTGGAGGAAAGGAAAGATAACCTCTAAAAAGTTCAGGAAAGCTAGACCGGCGCAATTTATGGTAAAATGGACAATGCCATAATATGTGCAACACTCTAAGTCCTTTCCCCACAATGTGCACAGAGCTTTACATTTTCGTCACGAAGAAGGTGCAAGTGCGTCAAGCGTGTGTGGCCAATCCTCAGGAAGCAGAACAGAACCTGCACACGCCGTTTCCTGTGTAACGAGCTCTCCCACAGTGCCGAAATGGGCTTAATGACATGAAGCTTATTGTCACATTCTTTGTCCCACTGTAACTGCCATGACATCAAAAGTGATTTCTTCAAAAGCGGTTTCAAATGTTGATGGGGTAAGCCACAAGTTGCTATTAAATCCTTGGCAGATGCAGCCAATCTATCGGCTTTCTCATTTCCTGGAATCTCGACAAGACTTGGTACCCAACAAAATTGTTTGTCATGTCCGAGTTGGAGGGCTCCATATAATTTACCTCATACATGTAGAGTAAGAATATTCTGTGTAGGGAGCAGTGAGGACACAGCCAGTAAAACGCTTTGAGATTCAACAAAGAGAATAGCTTTCCTTATATTGTTTTAGTATGTGATCAACAGATGGTAAAATGCCACAGAGCTCTACAGCAAAGATGCTTGCTACACAGTTAAGTTGAAGAGATTTCATGACGGAACCAGAATATACTGCACAGCCAACAAAAGACGAGGATTTCCACCCATCAGTATAAACTTCAGTGTAGCCTCTATATGTCTCCTTCAATGAAAGGAACTCCTGCTTGAGAACGTGTGTCAAGTCGCAAACAACTAGGGACTTCGTCCCAAGGAGCAACTCTTGTCCCTGTTATTTAGCACGGCAACATCATGATGTGGGACATGAAGGGAAACACCGAAATTTTGAATGCGAAAGTTGAGTGGCCGTATAATGCTCGGCTTGTTTTCAAAATTTCGAGAGAAACAACAAGTACGAATAACACTGTTAGCTAGGTGTTGTAGATTAGAATAGACCCGATAAGCATAACAAAGACTCAGGTACTGTCTGCGTTTCTCAAGCGACATCTGATGCGTATCGGCATATAGGCTTAACACAGGTGATGTGCGAAATGCACCGGACGCAAGTCTGAGCCCTAAGTGATGAATTGGATCTAGCATCTTCAAAATAGAGGATCGTGCTGAATCATACACGACTGCACCGTAGTGAAGGCAAGACCGAACTAGGGAGTTGTATAATCTTACGTGGAATCGCCTGTCCGATACCCATGAAATGTGGGACAACACCTTGAGAACATTTGAAGACCTTAAGCATTTGCGTTTCAACTCCTTCAAATGTGGCACAAAGGTGAGCTTCCTGTCAAAGATTACAGGAAGCTGCGCCGACAAAATTTCACAGGAAAGCGTCCACGGTAAACATATACCTTCGTTGAAAATGTGAGCTTTCTGCGTGCAGGCGCCCGATTTTCCAGCGCATTTTAGATCGAAAACGTAAATCGATGCCAACGTATAGCTACTACTATTGGATCAGATTATGCCAAGGTCTCATTGCTTCGTGACAGGAATTTTGGATGAATATATGGGCACACGGAATAGGTAAGGATTATAGCCGTTCAATTAAATGTTAAATCTTGGTAATTTTTTTTCAATTTTTGCCCCCCCCCCCCCCCCTCGCCCTTTATTTCGACCGCTAGCCCTCCCACATAAAATACACTTCCGGGGTCGCTGGCCGGAAACCATTTTGGAGGTATTCGCCGCTGTTATACCGTTTTGCGTTTTTCGAGCTTGTGCTTTCACTGTAGTTTGTCCGCTCACTCAAGGTATCAAATGGTCAGTTGAGCCTTAAATAATTGTTCCAGCAGTAAACGTCGACAACGGAGCTATGGCCAGCAGTATTGGAATCATTAAGAAGCAGGACAAGGCGACGCTCGAGCAATCGGTTCGCCGGCGTTACGAATGGCTCCGACGGATATGCCGGCACAACCTGGACCAGGCAGGAAAAGACTGGAGCAGAACGCGGCAAATCCTGGCCGCTAACATCTCCTGCCTTGAGAGAAAAAACGAGAAAGAAAGCGACACAATTTCAGAAAAAGAAATCAGACGAAGGTTTAGGCGTGTTCCTTTTGACGCGGCAAGTTGAAGTTGCTCGAGCGCTTCTCAACTTAACTTTATCAATGCGCATATCCGCTGTCTTTCTGTAAAGTAAGAGAAAATAACAAGGTACAGTCTTTAAAGGTGATGGTTTGCTGCTGCTTTGCGCATATAAAAGCGTTGATAGCGATATGGGCTTATCCATAGAGTTATTATAATGTACGCTAGATGTTCAACTGGGGCTAGTGTCTATGCGACTTACGGGAGGCAAATTGAAGCAGACTGCAACCAGTGTACTTTTGCGGTGCTCCTGTGCATTTATATAAAACAAAACGCGCGTGCATTTTGTCTTTTCGCCAGAAAATAACATGGAACACGTTTTATTTGGGTCGTACCAAATACTATGTACCTTGATTAACATTGTTAAAGTGCAATTGCTTTAATTAGCGCATTTTTCTTTCTCAGTGAACGGTGTTTAACTTCGCTATATATAATAATAATAATAATAATAATAATAATATTAAAGTTAATTTCCCATTCAATACAAGAATGGAGGAAAGAAGAGTAAAAAGCTCTTAAACACTTTGACGGAGCCCCCAGCTCCCTTACAGTTTCATATGACAAAGTAAAATGCAAAGCAACAGCAAATAATCAACATTGTATACAAAAAAAAAATTTACAACCTTTCCCAGAAAACCAATATATTCAATTTAAATTAGAAAACAAATCTTGCATTGTGATAGACATTATACCAAAGTTTTTGTTTAAGAGGAAGTTTAACAAAGTAGGTAGCATATACTTTAGAGACTGCATGAAATAGTTGTTAAGGCACAGAGGCACAGCCCAACGTGCCGTCAAACAAGTTGGATAAGAGGTAACATGTTCCCTTAGTTTAGAAAGTTTTGCCAGAATATCCACGTTTCTTTTTTCTTCTACCGCAAAGCGAACCACAAGTTTCTACCTTAAAGCGGACCATTAAAAGACACATACAGAAAACATAAGATAAATTATATTTTTCAAACACACCCTGGGAGCTTGAAATATAATGAACATTCGAAAGGAGGCGGAAACCTTTCTTTAGAAGTAGATGTATTTTTTTGTACATTTGAACTATAGTTTGACTCATCCTACGATTTACTAAAGGCCAAAGCCACGGGCCGCAAGGTCCAATCACGTTCACGCTATACTATGACACGCTTAACATTGATTATGGGTGGACGAATGATGCTCGAATCAAAAAACGCCGCATCATTTCTATAGATTCGCCGCTGTGAAGAGTCTATATGGCGTGGCTTTCTTTGCGATGTAAAATTGTTCAGTCACTCAGTGCTCTTTGATTCGAACCACTGACCACCCCTCCCCTCATCAGTGATCCGAGACGCGGGCACCGATACGTGCATCGAAGCGAAATACCGCACAACTTCTAAGTGGCTCGTGATTGGATATGGCGGTCCGTAGCTTTTGCCTTTAGTCCATCGTAGGCTGAGACTAAGGTAGTGGTTGTACCCCATACCAGGTGGCAGTAAGTTTAAGTGGATATGAATAGAGTTTGATATATAAGTAGTATAACGTTGTTTGATAAAATAAAACAACTTCGTGAGACTAATCCAATAACCCTGGAAAATCTAGGAAGTATACAGCTTACATCAGGGGTCTCAAACACGCGGCTCGCTGGCCGCATGTGGCCCGCGACTTGCCTGGGACGCGACCAGCAGGCAATCGTCGATTAATCCCAGTTCCCATGTCTCGAGCGCTAGAAATGGCGCGCGCCATAGTGATCTTATCTCGTCTGTTCATTATTTCTCGAAAAGTAGCTCTGCTCGTTTAACATATTCACATAGTTTTTACTTAGTTTTTGTTAATTCGCCCTTTCTTTCGCTTTATATTTCTGTTTCCCATCCTTTTTGTAATGTACAACAATTCCGCTACTTGGCTGCAAGCGCGAGCTCTTTGTTGAAGTATACATCTCGGCTGCGCGAACTCTCGATCAGCTGGAGCAACTGCCAAAGATAAAGCGGTACGAGCTCGGGATTCGTGTCTTTAAAAAAAAAAAAAGGATCACCTTTAAAAGGCAGGTATTTGTTCGGCGTTTTGTAATAAAAATCGTCAGAGATGCAAGACCTGTGAAATTAACGGATTGTATTATAAGAGACATGTTGAGCTTTGTTAATTCGTCAGTGAATTGACCAACCGGAACGACAGTGTAAATACTTGCCTTCTTGTTTTATTAAAAGTGCCAGCACGTTGTCATGGCGGTGTCAATTTAATTCTTGTTATCAGATCAGGTCATGACCCAAAGGTTTATATAAACAAATCAAATCTAAAGATGTCATCGGCAAAACTGAGTTTACAGAAAGCATACAGCAGGCGGTCTCTTCTCTTTTAAATTTTTTACCCCCGTCTAACATTGGCCCTCGGCCTTTCCTGTTTGACCTGTCTGGCCCCCACGCTCAAACAAGTTTGAGACCACCGGCTTACATGATCACCCCAAGACAAATATTGGTTAAAAAAAATGTCAAGACTCTTGAAATTTCCACCATCACTACAACATTCGAATTTATTACGAGACTTTTGTCATAAAAACATTTTTATTTTTGGTTCGAAAGAGAATTGCTTTGGTTGTACTACAATTAATTTGAAGTTCGTTGTCAGATGTCGAATTTTGCAGCCCTGTTAAAGTATCATGTGCGCAGTTGATAAGTTCATCACTAGTCTTAGCCGAAAATAAAAGGCTTGTATCATGTGCGTATGTAACAAATTTAGCAAGAGGATCTACGTTAACAATATCGTTAATACAAATGCTAAATAGCAAAAGTCCCAAAACACTCCCCTGTGGTACACCGGAGGAAACAGACATTGTTTTAGATGAAAAAGTCAATGAAATAGAGAAACTGATTACCATTACTCAAATATGACAGAAGCAACCTAAGTGATTGACCCCGATTTACACATATAGCTTTTTAGCAATAAATTATGGTTTAGAATAATCATATGCTTTCATAAAATCAATGAATACGGCTAAAGCCATGTGGTTTGCCTCACAAGTCTCAAAATAAATGATTTTTGTTCTAGTAATGCAAGATCTGTCGAACGATGCTTCATGAACTTCATGAACTGTCGGACGACGCTTCAGGCCCAAACCCTCTGTTCCACAGCAGATGCGTAAGAATATGAGCGACGATTCTAAGCCAACAAACAATCGAAAGGAATATCGAGTGTTTTAGAGGCTCCCCAGCATTCAGGTGACGCTTATATATTGTTAATATGCCAGTCTAGTCACTACATGAAAATGACCCCGTCGTGTATCTTTACGAGCGCTGAAAAACATTCAAAACGTAAAGAATAACGTATGTCGGCTAAGAAGGGTCTCTCTTTTTACTACTTTTTGTTTTGTCGGACATCCTTTATCGGGCACCTGTTATCGAAAATTTCGAGCGTGTGGGTGATGTTTTGAACGTAAAAGGAGCATATTTGCACAGAGCAGAAAGAAGAAAGCACTACTTACTTTTTGAAAATCGGACTATATTATGTGTCCTTTAATTTGTTTTGATCTTACATGCACAGGGAGTTACTTATTCAGTGTTACTGCGTAGTTCTTGCCGTCTCTCTTGGTTTTCTACATGTCATTTCTTCGTTTGGCACGTACATTCGCGTGTTCGCGCTAACAGTGCTTCCGACAGTGTCATAAATACCCGTACGAAGCGGTTTTAGCATCGTTTTTCATGCAATGAATTTAAAATAAAAGCACTGAAACTGACATTATGTCGTCTGCATAACTGAGAAATGTTCAAATCTATTTAGTGCGTACGAATTATTCGTGATATTTGCTCTTATAATCAAGCGCAGGAGAAGAATGCACTCGCCTTTTCCCATTGAAATGCATTACCGGACGTCAATTTCCGACTGGTTGCTGTGTGCTTCATTTTGCCGCAGCACACTAGCGCCAGTTCAACCTCTAGCGCACATTATAATAACTCCATGGGCTCATGAGGGCCGCCAACTGGGACCGCCGATGTCCGCTTGTATGATCCGCCGTTCCGAAACGGCCAAATGCATGGGACGCATGGGACCTTTCGCTCTAGAATATTATATTAACTCTGATTTTGACAGAAAAGCTTCGTACCCGAACTGAGGGTTTGTGGACTGCACTTTGTGTCAGCTGAGGAACCTCCTTCCGATTGACTAGAACAGGAAAATATTCTGAAACGTGTTTATACAAAGACGGCTCTATGACTCTATGGCACTACTGCTGCCGCAATAAGACGGCGACTGCCTCCTACATAAGCCTTCTGCTTTGCCCAGGAGGAACCCCTACGATGTGTTCATTAGTATTGGGTTGCACAAACTAGCGCATTTGATTTTTATCCCGAGTGAAAACGTTAGCCGGCGGTATGATTTCCCCCCTTGCGATTGTTTTACGGCACGGATTCAAGCCAATTTCTAACTTGGAAAGCTTCTTTCGTTCCTCAACACTTCGCAAAGTGAAGGAACTCAGCGATGCATGCTACAGCAAGCTGCGTCTACGCCGCACAAGAAGCCACAAAATTGGTGTAGGCGCGCTGTCACTCGCAAAAACAGCAAGCTTTCTATGATGTAAGATTGAGGTGAACATTACGAGAAACATTAACGCGCCTTGTAAGCAAAAACTCTCAAACTGTAGTCCCTCCGTACAGCCAACGCGATCAGCTGATGACCAATCTCAAAAATGCGCGAAAGCAGACACAAGCGACCGAATGGTGACCTGCCGTCTGTTGGCCGAGCAGATCGTTCCTTCAAACGTGAAAACAGCGCAAAAATTTGACAAAGGACGAGTGAAAGAAGTGCACGTACAAAGCGCTGACTATCAATCAAAGTTTAATTTTCAGGTGAACCAGAAAAATAAACACAGGGAGCATAGGAAAGAACCAATCAAGACAGAAATACAACCCAACCGACAAGATTTCTACTAAGTCATCACCCTCACACGTGCCTGCCATTCTCCTTGATAAAAAGGGCTTCATCATCCCCCAAGTGCACCGACGGTGCGCTCACATATTCCCCTTCCCCTTTTGATAAAATGAAAAATGCCTCTTCAATCTCTCTGGCGGTCTTACTTTTATTACGCGCCAAGATCAAGTCATTAAATATAGGCACACAGCCGCACCTACTGCAATGTACCGCTAAGTGGCCAGCGGGAGAGGAACGGAGAGAAAGGGAATGCTCCCTCGCCCTCACAATCACGCACCTCCCCGTTTGTCCAATGTACACCCTACCACATGTGAAGGGGATCTGATACACAACCCCAAGTGCGCATGGTACAAAAGGACTGCGGTGGTTGACATCACATTGCAAATCACGGGTACTCCCTCGGTTAACAGCAGAGCACAATCATGACAGCTTCTGGGGTGCTGAAAACACCACTGGCACGTTATACTTATGCGCCACTCGCTTGACCTGATGGGAGAGGGCGTGGACATAGGGCACCACCACCGGTCTTGTTGTCGGTTTTTGTCTAATCTTAGGACTGGGTCGGCCCCTACATACCTTTATGGGGGACTCTGCCACACCCACAATCAACGTCAGAGGGTATCCCGCCGATCTCAGCCTCGATACCTGAAACAATAGACTGTCCTCACACCTATGGTGGCATGACTTCAGCAGAGAAGCCCTCATACACGCCGTAGTAACCGCCCTCTTCACAAGCTTGTATGCGCTGAACCGAATTCTTTCAACGTGGCTCAGAGGACCAACATGTATGTGACGGCTGCATAGTAAGCCTCAGGTCCAAAAACTGTAGTGCTCCTCCTGTGGGTGTCTCGAACTTAAAGGATAAACCGGGGGAGCACTTCGTAAAGCAGGCCAAGAAATCCAAACACACGCCTTGAGGGATAGGGCTATGGTTGTCATTGTACAGCACTAAGTAGTCGTCCACATACCGAAACACTCTCAAAACCCGACCACCCAAAGACCTTGCTATAGACCTGTCACATCTCGCCAGATATACTGTAAAACCCTATATTTTCGCGGCCCCTATTTTTCGCGAATTGGTCACAGGAGACATAATCGCGGCCACAAAATTTCGCGACTTCCATGCGCCTACATTAAAACTCTTCAGGACAGAAATTTTCGCGTGCCCTTAAATTTTGCGAATTTTTCAATTCGGGATATTCGCGAAAATTAAGGGCTCGCGAACATTAAGGGTTTTACAGTATATCACTGAGGACCGGTGTCACCCTCGATCCGATACAGATCCCACTCTTTTGCAAGTAAATTTCACTTTCAAACGTGACATAGGTGGAGCTCAAGTAAAAACTCAATAATTCCAAAAAGGAATCCACCGCAACACCCGTCGAGTTCATGAAGGCCACCGAACCACTTGCCTCTATGCGCTCTCCCACAGCTAGCATCAATTCACCATGAGGGATCTAATAAAACATGTCCTCAACATCGAAAGACACGAACTCACAGCCTCCCGGATTGTCTTTTTTTTTTTTTTAGGAAATCCACAAAATGGTTTCAATGTGCAATGTACAGCGACAACCATAGCCCTAGCCTCTGTTAATGAAACAGACGGAAAGCTAACACATTGCTCGCCCATGCTCAAGATAATAAAGGCTTCAAAAATCTCTCTGGTGTGTTTTTCTCGGTACCTGCCTATTATCTTGGTTTTCGCTAAGGATGGCGTACAATTACAAGATTTACAGTGCAGGGGTAGATGCCCCCCACCGTAGACTTTAGAGAGAGATTGTGCTCTCTTAGCCGGTCGTTCACACACCGTCCGGTCTGTCCAACGTAGCTTTTACCACATGAAAGGGGGATACTATATACTACACTCAGGGAGCAGGGCACGTAAACGTGGGAGTGGTTCTTGTGGCACATATGTTATGAGCCACGTTGAAAGAACGGGGTTCTTCCATTCGGTTCAGCGCATCCTAAGCTTGTGAAGAGGGCGGTTACTACGGCGTGTATGAGGGCTTCTCTGCTGAAGTCATGCCACCATAGGTGTGAGGACAGTCTATTGTTTCAGGTATCTAGGCTGAGATCGGCGGGAAACCCTCTGACGTTGATAGTGGGTGTGGCAGAGTCCCTCATAGAGGTGTTTAGGGACCAACCCAGTCCTAAGATTAGACCAAAACCGACAACAAGACCGGTGGTGGTGCCTTATGTCCACGCCCTCTCCCATCAGGTCAAGCGAGTGGCGCATAAGTATAACGTGCCAGTGGTGTTTTCAGCACCCCAGAAGTTGTCACGTCTGTGCTCTGCTGTTAACCGAGGGAGTACCAGTGATTTGCAATGTGATGTCAACCACCGCACTCCTTTTGTACCATGCGCACTAGGGGTTGTGTATCAGATCCCCTTCACATGTGGTAGGGTGTACATTGGACAAACGATGAGGTGCGTGAACGTGAGGGCGAGGGAGCACTCCCTTTCTCTCCGTTCCTCCCCCGCTGGCCATGTAGCGGTACATTGCAGTAGGCGCGGCTGTGTGCCTATATTTAATGACTTGATCTTGGCGCGTAATAAAAGTAAGACCGCCAGAGAGATTGAAGAGGCTTTTTTTCATTTTATCAAAAAGGGAAGGGGAATGTGTGAGCGCACCATCTGTGCACTTGGGGGATGATGAAGTTCTTTTTATCAAGAAGAATGGCAGGCACGTGTGAGGGTGATGACGTAGTAGAAATCTTGTCGGTTGGGTTGTATTTTTGTGTCTTGATTGGTTCTTTCCTATGCTCCCTGTGTTTATTCTTTCTGGTTCGCTTGAAAATTAAGCTTTAGTTGATAGTCAGCGCCTTGTCCGTGCACTTCTTTCACTCGTCCTTTGTCAAATATTTGCGCTGTTTTCACGTTTGAAGATGTTCAACCAACTCGCCCAACTTACCGCCAGATCGTTCCTACTGCACCCTGCTTCTCGAGCTCTTGCACCTTTTCTTGCACATTTGCGCTGTAAGCTTGACGCAACATAAGATCAGCATTAGGAGCTTCGCCTTCAGCATATGCTTTTTGCCCTCCGTAGTGCGTTGGTGCGCGCGCACGCTCGTCTTTTCAAATGAAAGCTTTTGCTGCAGGCGGCGATATTACTGCTGATTTCATGTTGCAAGAGATGTAGTTCAATCGGATCGCTCCACTGGTCGGACCGTATAGCATGTTCCTCTTCGTAAAATTCGCATGACACACGTTTCCATGCATGCGATGGCCGCTTGATCGTGTGGCCCTGCTTAGCAGAACAACCTGGAGTTCGCGAAAAAAATTTATCTCGCTTACTCGGTGCGCTGGGCGGCTAGTATCATTCCCTCCGTTCGACATAGTACGGTTTCGGTGGGAATTTGTAGAGGTTTACACCGGGGTTCAGCCTTCCCTGCTCTTGACAGTTGATGACGCAAAAGTACCGTCGATTGCGACGTTTCGATCGAGGCCGCGCTTGTTGCTCCCGGTTTCGGCATGCTTGGACGAAGGAAACATTACTTGCTTGCGGCGAGTTCAAGTTGCCAGAGCAACGTTGTGCGTTGACGACTACGGGCGACACATTTTGAGCCGTGACCACGCGAACGCACAAATAACTGCGGCGTGCAGAGGTAAACAGCTGCCCGCACATGTTTGTTATTGTGCGAGGCCGCGGGACATGTACTACTCCCACACTATAGCCCACTACCGGAGGGCGCCACAATTCGTTTAAAGATTCAGAGCAGGAGGCCTATTAGCCCCGAGAGCGAACATCTGCGGTCGCCGCGCCCTGATTGGGCGAGGTATACCGTGACGTCAGGGGAAGGACTTTGCTCCGCGATATACCATACGGCTCGATTCCTTGCCTCGGTTTCCTGGTTTGATCGATGCGCGCCGCGGGCATTTCGAGGAGCGGAACCTCGTTTACCCGGTGTACAAGACGCTGGGTATAGGCCAATACCGACGCGCTTCCATACCTTTTAGGCTTTTTTATTCGTGTTTGTCACTTTTACCTTTATAATTGAGTTACAAATCCCGAAAGCTATTGGCGGAGGCAATTCCACCGATGAACATTTCTGTCGGTCCACACGGCGCAAGACAATCGTGCGAGGGGTCGGTGAAGCGGCGGCGTAGGTGTTTCAGAAGCTGGAATTCTATTCCTTGCAAGTTTATAACAGGAGAATATTACACCCCGCTTTGCAGACATTTCAAATGGCATTTATATCAAAGGCCTTTGGGCGGTCGGCAAATTAGCTCGCGACACCGACTCTGCGCGTGCCGCTCTGCATGCGCTGGTTCGCAGATGTTTTAAAGGTCATGGGTCTGAAGAACTTTGAAGTGCTCGTGGAACAGGGTTGTTTTACATAAATGTAGCGTCTTCGTGAATTAATTATATAGTTCGTGCACGTACGCAGGCATGTTTTATATTTTATAAGATCCACAATTACTGGATATTAGTTTGTAAGGTAGCAGGAAAAACGGCCGAATTGCCCCAGTCACCTGTATGAGATGTATTGAACTGCCAAACATATTTACAACTAGTACCGTAATTTGGAATGTTTATACTTTTTCCTGACATTCTTTATTCCAGCCTTTTTTTTTTTTTTAAGAGGAACTTTTGCAGGTCCCCGAAAGCTTCCTCAGCCTCCAAACTCCCACAGCTGGACTCTCTGACAACAGAGGAAAACTGGAGGAACAGCAAGCATTTTAACGGCTGTCCAATTGTACAGGGTGACACAACAGAAACTTTACACGGTCTTTTTTACCGCAAAAATAAACTAGGCATCGCCGAACGCTCATTCTCCGCCCAAAGGTAGCGCTAGAGGGCACAACCAGATGCCAAAGTTTCAACCCGATCCGATAACTTAATAAAAAGTTAAAAGTAATTTTCTGAACATTTCAATGGGAAAATAGCGGCCGACGGAGTTTTCGAACACATGGGGCTCTATGGCACCAGAAACCGAAAACGGGCTCCATTTTCCCACTGAAATTTTCAGAAAATCACTTATAACTTTTGATTAAGTTATCGGATACGGCTGAAACTTTGGCATCAGGTTCTGACCTCTAGCTCTACCTTTGGGCAGAGAATGAGCGTTCTGCGATGCCTAGTTTATTTTTGCGGTAAAAACGTCCGTGTAAATTTTCTTTTGTGACACCCTGTAGATGCTGCACTAGTAGCAGAAATTGTGGAACCTGCGAAGGGCGACAGTGGTAAAAGCTTCTGGTATTTTAGCTTCAGGACAATTTGATTTAGCTAAACTCTCAAGTTTAGAGCCTAAGGGACTAATAACGGTATAGACGCCTTCGCTTACGTTGTTGTACATTACTTGAGGGTGATAGAAGCAAGTCCACAGATACCACCAGTGGAGTCCATTGAAATACTATCTGAATCTAGCAAAGGTCAAATGCGAGTAATGTATATAAATTAATGTTCTTTGTTTCTTTACTTTGCCCCTGTACTTGGGCTGTTTGACTTGTGATTCTCTCTCTATGGCCCAGACTATATTTAACATGTTGCTCGAGCAGCATGCAGCTTTTCTGCATTGGCGTTTTTGTTTATAAAACGGATACAAAGAACAAAACAAACGAAATAGTATACATAACCTGCCAATTCATTCAGATTATCAGCAGCATTGATTGTGCGAGATGTAAATCTTTAGTGATGCACCTGCAATTGTGGCCATATTTCTTTATTTTCATATACCAGCTGCGATTCATGCGTTGCCTGCCCTGTCATCCAGGCCTGAAATGTTTGTTGAAGTTTCAACTGCAGAGCTATGCCATACCTCAATAAAGCCACATATAAAATTTTACACTACCTACGAAAAACGCGCACAAAAATCATTTAACTGAAACGAGCGCGCCGACAGCTAACGCCGTCACAGCCTCCGCAGGGCGAGCGAGGCGAGTCGGAGGAAAATTCTGTCCTCGCCTTGACGTCACCCCGTTCTCGACAAGGCACTGATAGCAGACGACAATGTTAGTTGCGATTTTGAGTCTAACTGGAAGTGCAAAATAGCAGCGCCCCTAGTGGTTCAGGTGCACTCCGGGAGCAGGAGACTGTAAACGGGAAACTTTGGTTTAGGTTTCGCCAGGTTGTGAGTCTGACGTTTGCTATCGTCTCCCGTCATCCTGGATTATTCCACACACAGCGAATAACGAAACAATTGCGATTTTTCTGGCACCGGGAGCTTGCGTTCACAAAGTACGAGTGCGACCCTAACGAGCGTGAGGTCAAAGGACGGGAAACAGCTGCAGATAAGCTATCCGATAATCGCAAACTTCATGAAACAAAGTATTGGGGCTAAAAGACATATGCCTAAGGAACCTGCACATTCAACTATATGGGCAAACCAACACCGCGACAAACCGCGGCTGTGTTCTGAACATTCCTGTGGCCAAGTTCCTCACAACGACGTAGCAAGAGGTGCGTGTTTATGCCTAGACGCATTCTCGTAAAGCGAGGTTCGTCATGTACCGCGTCGGCCTTATTGAAAATAGGGATCGGCAAAGCAAGGCTGTTATAAAACTGGAGTACCAGTCTCAGTGGCTGTTCTCGAGGTTGCAAACAAATGACGCGGTGAGCTGGCACAGCGTTCGGCGTACATCAATATACGTTCACTTGACTTCGCCGCTGCGGCGTTTTCGCTCACTCCCCTTGCCAACAAACTCATAATTGTCTCCTTATTCACTGTGTCTGATACGTAGCGACGAGAAGAAAAGGGTACTTACTGCATCGCGTGGTAGTGTGAAGGAGCAATTCACGACGCGTGAACAATTGCGATGCGGAGACTATAGCAGGCGGCAGATGCACAGCCCGACGAAACCGAAACTACCCGTTCAGAGTCTTCTGCTTCCACAGTGTACTAGAACCGCTAGAAGCGCCTCTAATTCGCATATTGCATAGAGCTATTACAACAAACGCTAGAGGCTCAGGTGGCGCTAGTGTGCTGTTGCATTTTGAAGCAGACAGCAACCAGTCTAGCTTTGGCTTCCGGTAAGGCATTCCTATGGGAAAACACAAATTCATTTTCTCTTCACACTCGATTATCAGAAAAAATATTGGTTAGTCTTGTCATAAAATAAAAGTTTTGGAACGTTTTACAATTCGATGTACAAAAATGTGCGTTGGTTAGAGAGTTTTCTTTAAAATGCATGGTGTCGAACACTGCGCTAAAATAGCCCAATACACATGTATAATAGTTGTTGACGTTGCAGACTGCTATTATAGGGCACGTATTTACGCAAATGGTTAATGCTATGAAGCAGACAGAGTAGATCACCTTGGCAAAACACCAAAAGGATTATATTATATGCCAAATTAAACAATCAAAGCAGACAAGAACGAAGCATGCAATTATGAAACGAAGAACACGTACTGGATTAGTAACAAACTGTGCATGAATAATCAAAATAAAGCAGTAACCAAGTGTTTTTTATGTGTTTTTTGCTTTTTAATTATTCTTTTTGCTTGAATTGATAGCTCGTAATGAAGATACCATGCTGTACAACGTAGACCTGGGCCTCGGTTTTTGCTAACTTAAACTTCGCTCAGTAATAAAAAAAAAAAATTAACTAAGTAAATTACATTTTTATAACGTGAATAAAGCTACAGAGTACCCGTTACGAGTAAAGAAACTACGCCGATACATATTATCTCATGGCGAAGAGAAAAGAAAATATCTCGTATGTTTTCCCATAGGAATACACAGGAAGACTGGAAAAGTTGACTGGTGTCCGTCTGCTTCAATTTGCAACCGGAAGTCCCTTAGACACTAGCGTCAGCTGAGCCTCTAGCGTTTATTGTAATAACTCTTTGGCATACTGTTGCCCATTCAATTAATTGAATGAATGTTCTTTTTTTTCCGGAATCAACCGAAATGGAGACAGGGACCAAATTCGTAAAGTTTTACAATGTCTCTGTCCCCAATGCAGCGCTTTCCAGCAGCACACAGTTTACAGAGGTCAAGTAGCTTCCTGATAAACAAAATAATCATTTTTAGAAAATACCAGAAAAACAACTAGTTATTATATACAGGTTCAAAGAATAAGGAAATATCACTGCACACAGTGAGTGTCCTGAGCTCCTTTTTAAATTTACAAAAAGTGTTATTAAAATCTACGAAGTCTTTAATGTTAATCAAAGTTTTACTGACATGATACTCTATTGTTTGAGTATCACAATTGTACGGGTCAGAGGAGGCCGCTTATGTGCGTGTCAATGAAGTTATGCATGCGTTACGTCAGATGCATCCATCACATCAGGCATGTAGCCAGGATTTTGTTTCGGGGGGGGGGGGGGGGGGGGGGAAAGGGGGCGCCCACGACAAAATGCTGTATGAGGGAAAGGGGGGAGAGGAGGTCGCAGCAAAATGAAAGATATGGGGGGGGGGGCACGTAGCCAGGGGGGGGGCATGCCCCCCCCCCCCCCTGGCTACGTGCCTGCATCGCATATAGCTTTTGTCTGTGAATCAGTTTTAATAACTTAAAAACACAAATCTGAAGGACATTTTTTGGGCTGGCAGTTTTAAGACTCCCTACGTCCCTGCTCGTAATCTTAGACCAAAAAAGCGCTATTGGACACCTCGGTGTTTCACAAGATATTGTAAAAGAATCCGACTGTACTTTTCCCAGCATGCTTTAATAAACTCCCGTCGAGTGTTATTAATGCCACAACAAGCTATAAACTGAGAGAAACGCTGAGAAACATTAAGGTATAACCTCCTCCCCCCTCCCCGGTTGACTTTGGCTTTGGTTTAATTTCGTTTTCAATTTATGTACTCTATTTGTATGTGTGTGTGTTTCGTTGGCTGACTGCCCGACGCTGCCAGACAAGCCCAATGAGGCTTTGGCAGGTCTGTTTTTGTAAGTGTACTTTACATGCAATAAAATTATATTATTATTGATTGACCTTGTGTATCCCATTCCTTTTAAAAAGTGGTGCGGTGTGCAAGTCTTGTGATTTACTTTTATAATTTTCATGTAGGCGCAACACTGTTTTCTGCAGTGCGAGCTGCGAATTATAGTTTGTGGTTGATATCGTTCCCCACATTAGGAGACGGTAAGAGAGATGGGAGTAAAAAAGGGAAAAAATTCCGAGGCAACCTAAGCACTTCTTATGAGTTGGGAATGCGAAAGCATGAATGTCGTTCTGACAATAATCCATGGACAAGGGTAACAAGGGTGACAAAGGACAAACACAAATCTCCAAACACAGCTTGTGACTGGTGCGCGGCAGAAAAAAATCCGCCTGGTCCTTGCGGATTTTTTCGGTCGCGCACCAGTCACCTAGATGTTTTTGGAGATTTGTGTTGGTCCTTTGTCCCCCTTGTCCCCCTTCTCCAGGGATTATTATCGTCATTCTTGTCCAGCTCGCTTGCACCTTTGCATGAATCGCATTATCATCATAACAACGTTGTTCTTCCGCTCTATTGGTTTGTCTACGGTGTACTGGCGTGGACGGCCACGTTTCGCTTCTGCCGAGGTTGCGGCCGCCGACGATATAGACGCCTCAGGCAGCAGAAGCCGCCGCAGCCCCCCGGCCACGACAGACATGAGAGCGGCGGCGAAGCGAGCTCCTTGCTGACGTGCGGGCCGGAGCTCCTGGAAGAGGGCTTCTTTGTCCCAGGGTGGCGTTCGTTGGAACTATGCGCGTCTTCCCAGCCAATGGCTATCTATACCCGTTTTCATTTCAAGAACCGTAGCAAAACATGTCCGGCTCCTCGTGGAGTATTACTAATTTCCCCCTTTACGTGGATAATTAAGATATAGGTAGGTGTACTTAAATTCGATATACGTATTAAGACGTACACGTTCCAAACGAAAAAAACATCGCTTTTTCCTCCCACAACCAAATCTCGTAAGAACTACTTCGCGCCGCGTATGAACAATGCTCAACACTTGCTTTTTTCTTGAGGTGAAAACAGGTATAGGGCCGTTTCGCTGCGACTTTCACGCTTCTCGCGGTTACAGTGATTACAGACGCCGCCGGCTCCCGGGAATTTTTTTCGCGTTGTCTCTTTCGCGGTTACAGACACCGCCTTCTTGCGTTGTTCGCGATTACAGACTCCGCCTGCTCCGCTCCGTGGGACAGTTAATGCTTTCGTATTAATAATATAAGTTTTTATTTAGCCATGTTGGTATAAGCTTCCCTATTTTATACAGACAACTGACCGTGAAAGCTTGGAAATTATTTTATTCACAATTGTGTTCCAATGGAGCTCTTGATTAAACCAAACTCCCATAAGTTTCTGTTCTTGGACTTGTTCTATATTTTCATCTTTAAAATGTATAACTATGTTGGTACTGTCGCGTTTGTTTTAGGTGCGTATAGTATATACTTCGTTTTTCATTGGTATTTAATTTTAGCTCGTTTGCTCGAAGCCATGTAGCTCGGTCGGCAAGATATATTTGTCATGACTCCTAACGGCGCTTTAGAAAAGGCTGCGAAGAGTACACATCGCGACACTGTTAGCGCGAACACGGCGTCGACGTATTTTCGCGTTTTACTTCTAAATAGTATTATCGAGCACAAACTTTTATCGCTTACCTTATAGACCTCAATGAGCTCTCTCCGTAGCAATAATAACTTGGATGACATCCCTTGGTTTCAAAGAGAAAAACTGGAAAAACCGGAGATCGGTTGTTCGCGCTAACAGTGTCGCGCTCTGTACGTTGGTGTCATACGCATACATAGTAAGCTCAGGAGATTCCGGGATTGCTATTATATCATTTATATAGAAAAGAAACAAAAAGGGGACCTAAGGCCGGCCGAACCTTGTAGGACCTCACATTTTATTTCCAATGTAGTTGAGGCATTGTTCATTTTAACAAATTAAAATCAATTTCGAAGATAGTTTTTTTTTTATAAGAGCCAAAGGTATTACAGGTATTCCATATGTATAGTCGGCAGCAAAACGTTTCCGGGCCGCGGGAGCGTCAGCCGGAGCGACTCCTTGCGCCTTCTGAGGACGAGCGGACGCCCTCAAAGTTCACGCTTCGAGAATGTGCCCTCTTTCTTGCTCGCAGTCGGGTCTCTCGACTCGCTTCCGCCGACGTGCACGAGATAACCGGGACCGGCGCAAGGTGCCGCTATGGCAGCCATCATGCCGCGCGTCTGCCTCAGCCACCGTGATCGGGGACGAGCTCGCGCATGCTACAGATAACATTTTGCCGCACGTCGCGCCAGTCCCTGTTATCTCAATGGCATCGAAAAGAAGCGAGCGAGAAAAAAAACAAAAAACATGACCGCGAACAAGAGAAGAAGCGCATGCGCAAAGCGTAAGTCTTGAGAACGCCAGCCCGCCGTAAGAAGGCGCAGGCCGTCTTTTCGGCTGGCGCTCCCGTGCCCCGCAAACTTTTGCTGCCAATTGTGCGTAGCTAGCTTACAGAACAGTATGTGGTGTTGTATAACGTCAAATGTTTTACTTAGGTCTAAAAAAATTCATCGTATATATAGTTTATTCTCAATATTGTATATTATCTTGTCTTTAGCCTCTACGAGTGCATGATTCGCAGATTTACCCTTCTGAAATCCCTATTGTGATTTGCTAATTGCATCATACTTAGATATAAATTGGTCTATCCTGCTTTGTATAACGCCATCATATAATTTAGAAAATATAGGCTATAACGAAATTGGTCTCAACATTATTCTCCGCCTCCTTTTTAGACAATTGTAACTTTGGCAATTTTGAGTTGCTCAGAAAATATACCCGTTTCTAACTTGCAGTTCATGATGTGTGGTAGGACGTTGCTTGTATCTTGAAAAAGGTATTTAATATCAACTGGTTTAAGATCGTCAATGCCAGCTGCTACATTATTCTATTATTTTTTTATTAGTATTTCTATTTCCTTTGGGGTGACTGGTGATAACATTATCGAGATTGTTAAGGAAGTCGTGCTAGGCGTGACGAAATATTTTTGTGTATCTGCAGTACACTTGCTTAGTTTTACAAAATGTTCCTTCAATACGTTAGATAAATCCAACCCGCTTAGAGGCTTGACATCGACAATCACTTTGTATTTCTGCGGCGCGATTATTGTTTGTGAGGCTATTGATCACTTCTCCATATTATTCGGGGCTCATTCTAGACTCTGAAAAATAAGCGTTGATAATAATCATGTTTTGTATTTTTTCAGATAAGGTGTTTATTTCTGTACTATTTTATGCTCCTGAAAGATCTTGATCTCTGCTTTTAAGGAAATCATAGTATTTTTTTCTCTAATCTGTGCGAATAGCTCATTGGTAATGCAAGGTTTGGGCAATAAACCTTTTCTTTTGTTCGACAGTTTAATCGGAAACGCAGTGTCAGCATATATTTATTTTTTTTTATTTTTTTAGAAAAGTTAGAGTACGCGACATTTGGGTCGCGTTCACATATTCACTGTTCCAATCGATGGCAGTGATTAGGTCACGAAAGTTTCTCAAAAATTCTCCGCCTATTTTCCTGTGTAACGGTTGGTACCCCAACCCTGGTCCCGGGGTTCCTTTTGGGCGAGAGCGAGTGAGGAGACCGGCGAACAGATACAACAAGTTTAATTGTAAGAAATTGGAGGGAGGGTCGGTAACACAGGGGCTCACGCTTTGTTGACGACGTGCTCGTTGACGACAGGCAGGCCGGGGCTCCCGTGTAGAGTCCGGGCTCTTGCGTTGACGACGGGCTTGTTGACGACAGGCAGGCCGGGGCCCCCGTGTAGAGTCCGGGCTCTTGCGTTGACGACGGGCTTGTTGACGACAGGCAGACCGGGGCTCCCGTGTAGAGTCCGGGCTCTTGCGTTGACGACGGGCTTGTTGACGACAGGCAGACCGGGGCTCCCGTGTAGAGTCCGGGCTCTTGCGTTGACGACGGGGTTGTTGACGACAGGCGTTCGGGACACCGCAGGGGCAGGCAGACCGGGGCGCCCGTGTAGAGACCGGGCTGGCTGGCGATGAGTCGTCTCAGTTGCGTGGAAGGCGCTCGTCAATGCAATTTCCGCCCCAGGACTCGGCACGGCCTTCCTTCTTTGTTTCCTCCCCTTGGCCGCTCACCACGCGTCAAGTCTTGATCGACGCGCTCGTCCAACTGCCCTCTCGCCGAAATCCCCACCGACGGCCGTAGAGTGCCCCTCCTCTCTTTTCCTCTCCTTTCCCTCGACTCCCCCATTGTTCCCGACGAGCGGGGAATGCGGGAAAGCCCGGGTGGTCCCTCCAAGGTTGCAGGCGCGCTGTTTCCTGTTCTGCCACACCCCGGCCCCGCGAGGCAGTCATTCTCGGAACACGTCAATGTCACACCCCGGCTTCACGAAACACCGGCCTTCTTGGAACTCGCGATCGTCACACTCGCCCCTACTTTTTTTTTTTTTGAACTACGTTCAAAACAATGTTAATCATCTATCTCCAGAGTCCACCCTAACCACTCCAACCCCTCCTCCAATCAAGGGTTTACATCAATGTGAACGCTCAAGAATTTATAAAACCAGGCAGGTGCATATACAGAAAGATAAACAAATAAATTTCTCCCTCAAAGGTGCACAGTCACAGGGTCGCCACCGGAAGGGTAGCACATTTCCCAGATCTCCTTTTCGACCACAATTTCTCCGCTCGAAGGAGGACGGACACAAGCAGTCTCGATCTCTGGTCGCGAGGCAGCACCCGGGACCTCTAGCATCGGTGGGACCAGAGCTTGTTCGAGCATCTCCCAAGTTTCGGGAGGTATATCTAACCCCGATTCCCCTCTAATCGTGCCTGCGCCGTCTGTCGTCGACCGAGGCGGATTGTCGTCCAAGGAAGTGCAGGATGAGGCTGGAAAACTGTCTGCCAAAGGGGCGCCAGAGGAGGCCGGACGAGCGTCATCATTAGCAAGCTTCAGCCGGTTTACATGCACTGTACTCTCGGCTCCGGTAGCCAGCTCTTTAACTCTTATCGTGACCGGCGTAGCGAGCTTAACTACCCGATACGGGCCCCTCCATTTGGGTCCCAACTTTTGCGATAGGCCCCTCCCTGGGTACCGCACGTCCAGGTAGACGCGGTCCCCCTCTCGAAAGTCTGGGTTTCGCGATCCGCGATCATATAGGGTCTTCCGTCTCTCCTGTGAGCAACGCAACGCCTCGCCAGCGAGATCGTGAGCCGCCTGTAGCCGCAACGCCAACTCCGATTTGAAGTCGTTTAGACTACCGTAGTTTGGCACTCTCGGCGCGTCGAGGATCTCGTGGGGTAGTCGTGGGTCTCGGCCGTGGCACAAAAAAAAAGGGGTCTCGTTGGTGCTTTCATGTTCCGCAGTATTATAGGAGAATAACACGTACGGAATCCAAAGATCCCAGTCCCTCTGGTCCCTGCTAACGAGGTGGGACAGCAGCCCCTTTAGCGTTTTGTTGAGTCGCTCCACAGCACCGTTCGATTCAGGATGGTAAGCAGTTGTTGTTAGCTTTCTAATGTTCAGGATTCGGCACGTCTCCTTCATCAGGCGGGAAACAAAATTCGTCCCCTGATCTGTAAGAAGCTGCTGTGGAGTACCGTGCCGCAGGACTACCTTCTCCACAAAGGCTCTAGCTACCGTTTCCGCCTTCTGGTCCTTCAAGGGCAGGGCCTCCGCGTACTTCGTAAAATGATCAACAAAGACGAGAACATATTTGTTCCCCTCTGTAGTGGTCGGAAGAGGTCCCACTATGTCGAGTGCCGTTCTCTCGAAGGGCTCCCTGACTTCGCCGAAACACTCCATAGGCGCTCGCTTCCTCTGTCCCGTCTTCCGCAGCTGACATGACTCGCAGGAATCGCAGTGTCTTTTGACATCCCCCCGCATTCCCGGCCAAATGTACTTTGCACTAATTTTGGCCAATGTCTTTTTGACTCCAAAGTGTCCCGAGAATGGGGCATCGTGATAGGCCCGCAACACCGCGTCAACCAAATTTCGTGGGATTACAACCCTGTCCTGTGCTCTACCTTCATTGTTTCCTAGTTTGCGTTTACAAAGGACACCTACGCTGTTCTTGAAGTAGTCTCGTTCGTCGGCGGTGTCGTCTGCCACCCTGTCCAAAATTTTCGCGAGGTCCGGATCTTTTTCCTGCTCTTCCTTAATACGAGCGCTCTCGATGACCGGCACAAAACTCTCAACGGCGCCTACCGTCGTAAAGGCCTCCCTCGCTCGACTGAGGGCGTCCGCATTGGTGTTTCCCTTTCCTGACTTGTGCTCGATTTGAAAGTCATATTCCTGCAACTGCAGGTTCCACCGAGCTAGGCGAGAGCCGGGATCTCTTACATTCATTAGCCACCGCAGTGGCCTGCAATCCGTTACTATTTGGAAGCGGCGGCCGTACAAATAGCACCGAAAATGGCGCACAGCCCAAACCAATGCCAAACACTCCCGCTCTGTTGCACTGTAGTTTTGCTCGGCTCGGTTCAGCTGTCGACTGGCGTAGGCCACGGGTTTTTCAACTCCATTCTTTCTTTGTGAGAGTACAGCCCCAAGTGCATATTGCGAAGCATCCGTCGCCAGAACAAAGGGTATCTCGAAGTCTGGATAACAAAGCACCGGTGCTGCAAGGAGTTTGTCTCTTAGTTCCCGAAAGGCCTCCTGCTGATCATCACCCCACTGGAAGGTAGCCGACTTAGATGTGAGCACAGTCAGGGGTTTGGCGATCTTGGAAAAGTTATCTATAAACCTCCGATAATAGCCAACGAGTCCCAAAAACTCTCTAACGTCCCTCACTTTCGTCGGCCTCGGGAAATTTCGTATGGCCTCCTCTTTCTCCGGGTCGGGCCGAACCCCCTCCGCGGATACGATGTGTCCGAGATATTTAACCTCCTGTCTCAGAAACTGGCACTTTCGAGGGCCTCAACTTCAGCCCAGCCGCCTGAAACCTTCGCAGGACGCACTCGATGTCCCGCAAGTGCGAGTCGAAATCGCGACTGTAGATGACAATATCGTCCATGTAAACATGGCAGAATTGTCCCACCAGCCCCTCGAGAATGACATCGGCAGTCCTCTGCCACACGGCTGGACTGTTCACGAGTCCCATTGGCATCCGGTTCCACTCGTAATGGCCTGACGGAGTGTTAAATGCCGTCTTGGATTTGTCTGTGGAATCCATTTCAATCTGCCAGAAGCCAGAGGCCAAGTCCACGACACTGAAGTACCCCGCACTGCCAAGCTGCGCCAGGGTCTCCTGGATGTCGGGAATTGGGTATGGATCAACTCGCGTGACGGCATTCAACTTCCGATAGTCCACCACGAGCCGAAACGATCCGTCCGACTTTTCAACCAGCAGGGCCGGAGCCCCCCAAGGCGACTTCGACGGCTCCACAATGCCCTTCTCCACTAGCTCCTTCACCTGATTATCCATCTCGCGCCGCTGGGAGTATGGGATCCTGTACGCACGCTGGAACACGGGGGCCGAATCTAAGGTATCAATGCGGTGTTTAATCACGTCACAGCGGCCCAGGTCCAGTGGACCCCATGCAAATGCCGGCAAATGCTGGCGAATCACGCCGATGAGGCGAGCTCTGTCCTCCACAGCTACCCCCGTGAGGTTGAACTTAGTCACCAACTCTTCGTCTGTCGGCTCTGACGGGGGACTCGCAGCACCCACACTCATGACCTGCTCGGACTTACTGACACAGGCTCCATAAAAATAAGCCACTGTTTTGTTTTTGGGCACTATAAGCTCTTCTCGACTTAGGTTAAGCAGGGCTATCGGTACTCTCGACCTGTCATTCACCATCACAAGAGCCTCCCTAGTCTTGACTCCGTGAGTCAGAAGGTCAGCGGACTCAAGCACTCCCAGCTCCTCCTTAGGAATTTCTTCAGCCGCTCTCGCCCAGCAGAGAACCTCAGACAAAGGGGGAATGGTGCACGGGGATGCCAGACGAACCGGGATCCCCGCGTGCGATTTGTCCTGCACACCGCTCTTGATCCCCGCAGATTGCCAGTTCACAATGGGGACCTCTTGACCCGCCACCGTTAGTGCCCTCCGAGTCACCAAAACATCTATTCCCTGTCCAGAGAGAACGTCCTGTCCCAAGATTCCATCAAGAGCGAGTGCTGAGTCGTCAGAGATTACAAAACACGGATGCTCAAAGCGGCAGTTCCCCAAGCTCATCTTCAGCCAGAAACAACCCTTTACTTTAATCTCATCTCCGGTGATGCCGTGAAACCTTTTGTTCTTTTGTTCCGCGCACGGCTTCAGATTTTTGTCTTTCATTTTTCCTAACGCCACCTCTTTTAGCAACGTAACCCGCGATCCCGTGTCCACCAACATTCTAAGAATGCAGCCATTCACTTCACACTCAACAACGGGGCTCGACTCCTCTGAACACCGTACAACAATTATCTCAGACGGACCCGTGTCGCATCTCCGTTCATTCTTCTTTCTCGGAGGGTTAGCATGCGTTTCTTTTTGTACCCTTTCCCCTGCGACCAAGCCCGCGCAGGCCTCCTTTTCTTTCCTGTCCCCCTCGTCCCTCTTTACAAACGGGGCGGTAGGGGGGCTTACAAGTTTTTTGGAACCGTGTCTCGATTACCCTCTACGGACCGTGGTGCCGTCTGTCTATCACACTGTCGAGCAAAGTGACCTGGCTCGCCACACGAGTAGCACCTAGGAGCGCGGCGTCCTCGATTTCCGGATCCCCCGCGAGGCCGTTCCTCTCTCTGCAGAAACAGTGTTTCGAGTCGAGCTAGTCTTTCTCCTCAACTCGTCGATTTCGCTGGGCTGTCCCACCATGCGCACCGGCTGAATCCTGGAAGTCAGACTCTCGTTAGCCTCCTCCTGCGTAGCCACCTCGACTGCCTCCTCAAACCGCTCTGGCCGACGAGACAACACGAAACGACGAATTGGGTCTTTTAGCCCCTGAACAAACTGCGAGCAAAGCTGCTCCCTCATCAGCTCCCTGGCAATTTTGGCTCGATCGTCCGTCCCAGGAACTGCCACCCCGCCACGATCAGCACGCAACGTGTCCGTCCCCAACGATTGAAGACGCGTGGCGTACGTCTGTACGTCCTCGTCGTCTTTTTGACGGGCAGCCAGAAAACGCTGCAACCTTACACCGGACAGCTCAGTGTCAAAACGCTTCAGGAGCGCAGCCCTAAGGTCAGAGAACGTCTTGCAGTCTTTCGCGCGTTCGTCGCGCCATACGAAATCATAAGCTACCCCCGCTACCCTACATCTGGCGACCCCAAGCTTGTGCACCTCTTTCCATGATCCCATTACTGCTACCTGCTCCACCATATCTACAAAATCATGTACGGTTACGCCTTTCCCGTCCCCAGTGAAAACCGGCACCATACTGCTTAACGCCATAATACTAGGACCCGAAACGGCTCCTGCCTGGTCCGTCGCCATACTCGCCAAAATTAGTGGCCTCCGCACTCACTCTCCACCCGGAAGGGGGTGCCCTTCAAAGTTCTCAGGATCCCGTCCGATAACCCAAAAGCTGAGGTATCCCACCGCTGCCACCAATGTAACGGTTGGTACCCCAACCCTGGTCCCGGGGTTCCTTTTGGGCGAGAGCGAGTGAGGAGACCGGCGAACAGATACAACAAGTTTAATTGTAAGAAATTGGAGGGAGGGTCGGTAACACAGGGGCTCACGCTTTGTTGACGACGTGCTCGTTGACGACAGGCAGGCCGGGGCTCCCGTGTAGAGTCCGGGCTCTTGCGTTGACGACGGGCTTGTTGACGACAGGCAGGCCGGGGCTCCCGTGTAGAGTCCGGGCTCTTGCGTTGACGACGGGCTTGTTGACGACAGGCAGACCGGGGCTCCCGTGTAGAGTCCGGGCTCTTGCGTTGACGACGGGCTTGTTGACGACAGGCAGACCGGGGCTCCCGTGTAGAGTCCGGGCTCTTGCGTTGACGACGGGGTTGTTGACGACAGGCGTTCGGGACACCGCAGGGGCAGGCAGACCGGGGCGCCCGTGTAGAGACCGGGCTGGCTGGCGATGAGTCGTCTCAGTTGCGTGGAAGGCGCTCGTCAATGCAATTTCCGCCCCAGGACTCGGCACGGCCTTCCTTCTTTGTTTCCTCCCCTTGGCCGCTCACCACGCGTCAAGTCTTGATCGACGCGCTCGTCCAACTGCCCTCTCGCCGAAATCCCCACCGACGGCCGTAGAGTGCCCCTCCTCTCTTTTCCTCTCCTTTCCCTCGACTCCCCCATTGTTCCCGACGAGCGGGGAATGCGGGAAAGCCCGGGTGGTCCCTCCAAGGTTGCAGGCGCGCTGTTTCCTGTTCTGCCACACCCCGGCCCCGCGAGGCAGTCATTCTCGGAACACGTCAATGTCACACCCCGGCTTCACGAAACACCGGCCTTCTTGGAACTCGCGATCGTCA
>JABSTQ010005823.1:0-27116 GCA_013358835.2 Ixodes persulcatus
TGATCCATTTCAGACCAAGAAGCAAGTTTTTAGCTGTCATCATCACCACCACAGGGGTGTCACGTGAAAACATTGCGTCCCTGATTGGCTGCTGCCGCTTCAAACGTCCCCGAGTTGTTCGAGTTGCTCGTCCGTTTTGAGCCGGACCCGATCTCAGCAATTCGTGCCGATCTAGGGAAAGCTAGGGAACAACCCGCCAGCAACCTCGAAATGGAAAAGTTGTCCCGTCTGAAGCACGATCAACTCTATACTTACGACCACTCCATCTGAGCGCTCCCTATGGAAGAGCCTGCTACCGGCAGAGGGCCGAGTTTTAGTGCCACCTAGTGAGAGGCGTTCTCACTAGGCGGCACAAAAACTCGGTTCTCCTACCTTGTCGGGTTCTTCTGTTATCCATGGGTGCGTGCCAGCTGATCGCGCTTTCTGGTTTCAAGCGCGTTCACGCTGTAAATTGTTTTTCTCTATGTAAAGGATACTGAAGGGACTCCAATTCGTTAATTAGTTAACTTTTTTTTTTAGTTTGCGCAGCCAGCACCAGATGGTATAAGCTGCGACCGTGTGCCGCCAACAACATAGAGGCCAAAACAACCTGGTGCAGCGCGGAAAAGACAAAAAAATATACGGAGTTCGAGGCCCCACCACGAGGCGCCGCTGAAACTGGGCCCTCCGGGAGGTGCGTGCTGGTGTGTTTCCAGATGGAGTGGTCGTAAGTATAGAGTTGGTCGTGGTCTGAAGCGGGCCTAACCCAAGCATTAGGCAGTAATAATTGTTTAAAAATAATTTATTAACTTTTTAATTTTAGTTTTACTTTTTTTTAAGAACTGAGTCTCACTGGCAACAATAAAAAAGGATGCCACCAACAGGCAGGGGTTTACTGTTCAGGCAGCAGAATTTGTTCCCAACTGATTACAAGAAGGGTATATACTTAGGGTAGTTGGTGGTTCATTGTATAGGATAAAAGCGCTAGAAAGACGCCACCAATACAATCAAGTCCTACCAGCCTAATTCCTTTGTACTCTGTCCCACCACCGCGGACTGGACGACCAAGTTTGCCTTTAAACATACACTTCACACTTTCGCCATTTGCAAGGCTTCTCTCTCTCTTTCTCTTTTACCGTTCCTCCCCCCAAGAGATGAATCCAGTCAACTCCGAAGGGAGCATGCAAGGAAAGCACTCCCTGTATGCGCCCTATGGAAAGTGCACTTGCCAGGGAATAACGTTCATCTACCCATTTCATCCGAGAGGTTATTGCAAGTTCTAGGGAAATATGCAGGGTGTTCTTTGTTTAGTCAGTCAAGAATTAAAAAAAAAAAGGGAGAACTTGCCCCACGGTTTCCTTAATTCTGCAGTCAAGTTAGTGAACATGATGGCCACTAGAAAAGAGGAGAAATGGGTAAATTAGTTAGCTAATTACCTAGTTTTCAGTAAAGTTTTAAACATTAATTTCTGGGGTCATAGCTTATTTGGCAAATGGACGCACAGGCCATTCAGCGTCGTGCCGGCATGGCAGCGATTTAGATCTTGAGCGAACAATCCCCCCCCGAGCAGACTGTCGAAATGAGTGCTGCACCGTGAAGAGCTATGAAACGCGTTTCCACGAAATACCGAGAGAATAAGAAAGTCAGTATTCTACCGGCAGTTGTCGCATGATTTCAGACTGCCGATGGGAGCCGGTAGAATTTCGGAAAAATTATTCTGCCGACTGCCTGCAGAATAGACACTGGCGTAAATATATCATGTCCATATCATATCATATATATCATATCAAAGGGTAGAGAGAACAGTCAGATCGGTATTCATATGGCGGACACATGAATACCGGTCGTGAAAACGATCCGGTACCCGAAAGTTCTAGCAGTTGGGGCTTGACTGTCTTTTAACAGCGGAGCTGGAAATCCGCTCCACACAGACTCGGGCACAAGCTGTCTGGAAAAGAGCAGACAAGAGGTGAAAACGGGGAGCGCCTCCGACTCCAGTGCATACGACTCAACGCGATCGTGCGCTAGGCTTTCTGTCGCAGCGTCTCAGCTATATCATCTCATTACCAGTGTGCTGGGGTGCTATGTTGCGCTTTTTGGACTCCCAGGAGACTTGGAAGAGGGAAGTGACGTCAACGACTAGAGAAACGCAGATTGGATGTTGATAGAAGAAAACTAAATCAACATCCAATCTGCATTTGCTGCGTTGTTGACGTCACTTCCCTCTCCCTAGTCTCCTGGGAGTCCAAAAAGCGCAACATAGCCCCCCTGATATCCAGCAGTTCGCCCCCGTACTCACCACCTGCACGAAACAGCACTGTATTCTTGAGGCTCATGTTGAAGCCCACTGATCTCAATTTGAAGCCACAGCCCCACAGCTGCCACAGTTCTTGAAGCAGCTGAAGCAGTTGAAGCTGATAGCTGGATCGGCTGGATCCAACGTTGGCTGGATCCTTCAAAGGCTGGACCACTGATCTCTATTGTAGTAGGCTGGATCGTGGATCGGGAGCCCGTCGGTGTCGCCACCGGCGAGAAACGCATGAAGCATGTAAGTTGTGCTCGGAGGTGAGTATTTTATGGTGTGCTGCGATCCTTATGTCGGGTGTTTGGAGATCGATCGGTATTTGTCAAACGTTCGAACGCCGATTAAAAAAATCAAACGTACCCGAGCACCTACGGCTGAGCTGGCAAACTTGCTCTCGTAATGAAGTAAACAAAGGAACTTGCCGTCAATGAGACCGTCCACGGGAAAGCCCAGAAGTTGATGAATGGCAAAGAAGTTCCATCTCGACAACGGCTTTCCGGGAGTGAGCGAATTCCGTGTAGTAAAGCCTTCGAGCTTGTCTGCTAAACAAAACTCAACGAAACCGCCACCGACTCCGCGGTAACTCTAGGTGACTCTCGCCTCATTGAGCTGCACTACAGCGGAGTCACTCTTGACCACAAAATATTTATTTATAAGAACTACGAGGGCTGTCAGTTTTATTGTTCGTACGCAAGCTATTTAGCGGAGAGAGCTCCACGACTATCCACGACGGACACCTAGCGCCATCTGTGGAGGGCGCAGAGAGCTCCACAAGGACGGACACCAAGCGCCATCTGTGGACGGCAAGGGGAGAGGAGAGGATCGCGAGAGAGAACTCGCACACGGAATGTCACGACAAATTGTAATCCACTTTAATCAGTATTAAATTGTTGAGTTTAAATAATGCCGCTTATTCTTGAACTCATCCACGACTAACACGGGCTTATCTAAAAGCATCCAAAAAGTTTCAGTGCCGACAAGAGCTTAGAAACTGGGGAAACGGCACTTTTTCTCGTTCTTCCCATAGAGTCTCATGCATTGGCCGGTGTCAATCAATGGCCACCGGTGGCGACACTCGGCCCCAGCTGCCGAGGCCGCCGTCCGCGATCCAGCCTAGATCAGTGGGCTGAAACGCCGTCTCTTGGCGACTAGCGGCGAACGCCCGGAGGTTCCAACTCCGGTCAGAAATGCATGGGGAACGTGAGAAAATTGTTGTTTCTTCAATGTTGTGGAGATGTACGGAACGACAATAGTTTTTGACATAATAAAGGAACATTTTAGAATAATTTGCGCTGAGTTGTGTGAAGGCACGTAGCCAGGCTTTTGTTTCGGGGGGGGGGGGGGGGGGGGGGGCCGCCCATGACAAAAGGCTGTATGAGGGGGAGGGGGGAGAGGAGGCCCCAGCAAAATGAAAGATTTCAGGGGGGGGGGGGCCTTGGCCCCATGGGCCCCCCCCCCCCCCCCCTGGGCCCCCCCCCCCCCTGGATACGTGCCTGGTTGTGTGCCAAGTGAGGACGTAATTTTTGTAAAAAAATTGCATGAGCGGCATCATGCAGCAGACGACGCGTCAACGTCACAGTGACGTCACAGCGTTCACGTGACCCGCTCCGGCCAACCCAGAAAGTCCATCTCCGCTGCGCACAAAAATCGTCTGCTTCAAACGCCACTGCCTTCGAAATTGCATTCTCAAAATTTTCACACGCATCCAATATTATGGAAACTTTGATAAAGTCAAAAATATACGAAAGAGTAGACAAAGAGGACGGACAGGACAAACATCGAAAGATGTTTGTCCTGTCCGCCCTCTCTGTCTACTCTTTCGTATATTTTTGAATCTATTACCAACGCGCTCAATCCAAGTTTTTGATAAAGTGTTTAGTGCTTTACCAACTTCACGACAGACTAGTTTCAAAAAGTGTGAACTTGGCGTTTATTTTTTAATCAGCCGTGTTGAGTCGATCTCCATGCCGCCTCCTGGAATCCTGAGTACCACGTGACTCGCGCCGAGCTGCTCTGTCGGCCATGTTGTCGGCGAAACACGCGGATCAAAGGATTGCGCTACTCTGCTCCGTAGGAGCTATATAGTGCTCTAGGCTGGACCAACGAGGACCCAACTATGGTGCCTGGATCGCGTCTCTGACTGGTGTGTTTAGCGTCCTACCCGCTCATACATCAAAAGTGGTCCCGAAGTGGCAACAAATGACGTCACATAAGCCGTAGTGTCATGCTGCTCACTGTCGCGATCCTGGCGGTTGGTCATAGAAATGCTGGCGAAAAGCACGAGCGAACGCGAGTGTCGCTGTCGTCACGGCGTCCCAACTTCCGGCTGCTGTAACTTCCGTGGACTGTCACAGTGGAGAGCGACCTGCAGCAGAACAGGTGTCTGCCATTTATACCACAACTGTTGAGACGCCCCCAGGATCGCGACCGGCGACAACATGACACTTTTATGACGTCATCAAGCGGAAATCAAGGGACCACTTTTTTGGGCGCGGTAAACACACCAGTCGGAGACGCGTTCCAACTTCCAGGCACCATAGACCCAACTTCCAAGTTCCAACGGCTGGACCGGGATGCAGAGCCGTCTGGTTGGATGGACAGACGATAACGGAGGTACCCTTTGTAATGGGCGGTAGCTCGCGCTACCTAGCCTAAAAACAACAACAAAAACCTGATTTCCTCTTCCAAGCCATTGCGTTTCTCTATCACCAGGTCATGAAGATGATCGTAAACATTAATGATCGCTAGGCACACACGGCTCTGGGCAACGTTACTAAAACACTCAGTTGGGAAACTCGCCGTCGAAACCTGGGCCGCTGGCGTCCACCAAGACCGAGCTAAATGCGACAACAGCGCCACTCTTTGTCATTTGTCTGTACTGTGGTCACCTTGAGCTTTTAGAAAGCCTTTTTTTGTGTAAAAAGAAACGGAACAGACTCTTTTTGTATGAAATTTATTGGAGTTTAGTACAAAATGAGGGGCGCGTGATGTTTCTAAAATCTTTAGTTGCAAGGTTTTGTGGCACAATTAATATTGTTTTTATACAACCATGCCTCAGTGGTGCTTTCAGGTGGCGCGTCCCGACCTAGGTGCATTTTAACTTCGGTAGCAAAACGCGGCGCGCCCGCTGGTGATACGGGTGTGGCACCCCTGCAACCTCTTCCACCGTATCTGTTTCGGCGCCTAAATGGCCGATTAAAGCCAAAACAGAAGTGACGTGCGGTTCCTCGAATGGCCGCTGCAGGAGAAATGGTGGCGTTGTGTTCGTCATTAGCTCGGTGCTGGTGGACAGATCGGGGCCACTTTTTGAAGGCAGTCTCTATATACCGGTGGCAGCTCTGCTAACGCTCCTGTTTGCTGTGCAAATGTCGCGTCTGTGCGCGTGTTACGTATTTCGTTCTTTTTGCAAATAAATAGCCAATTCCTCATCACTCTTCTAGTGCAAAATATGATACGTATTTTTCAAAACTTAACGCACAATAAGAAAACAAAAAGTGCAAGTTTTGATTTTTTCAAAGACATACCTCTATGCATTCCAAGTTTCTAGACTTGCAATGCATCCAAGACGCGTTCTTATTTTTTTATTGAATAGAAGAAAGACTCGTCTAGTTCCGTGCATACGTGTTTTTGTTAATTAGCACGCTCACATTTTTCAATATTTATTCAAAAAGAGCCTTTTTTACGTGATTTTGAAGTCTCGTAACTGAGTTTCACGTCATAACGCAGCAACGACATTTAAGGGCATGCTTGTGGTAAACATAGGAACTCAGAATAAAAAAAATATTAGAAGTGCAACGCCAGCCGTTTTCTTGTAAACACAACTTGATTATGGTAAAATTTCTAAGAATTCCCTTAACGCGTTCTTGGTTTTCTCAGACAGCGTTCTGGTATCTGACCTAATTTTTTTTTTAATTGTATGCTAGAGGAACTGAGCTGGTTCACTAGAAGCGTGATTTTTTCGTATTCATATTCAGATTTGTTTAAAATATGTTTAAATCATGGGACTATTTTGAAGCTCAACTCTGTACGCAAGAAACTGTTTTCAAAGAAGAGGGCAGCTATTTAAGCAACGATTCTTTAATTAGTGCTCTTCTCGTTCTAATTAAAATCACTTTCTATGATTGTAATTTTTTTAAAGCATACTAATTGTCCTAAATAATAAAAATAGCCTATGTTGTAGCAGACGACGCGCACTTGCGCCATCTTTTGAAAGGTGGCTGAAATTCGAGGTTGAGAAGTTCAGGAAAAGTGGCGCTGGGGGGATTCTGTCCCTGATGCAGAGGATTCTTTTCTCAAATATTTCCTCGCGCTACTTCCTCGTTCTTGCAATGAGTAAATAATCTCACAAGAAAAGAAGAAGAAAACAAGGGTCACGAGCAAGTTCTCGAAAACATCTAGTGCCTATAAATAAGCTATTCAATGCTCCCTGCCATGTTCCGACACCACGAAAGGTGCGAATATTGAGCTCCATATGATGGTGACGACAAAGGGGAATTTCTTTTCCTTCACTCGAAGATTTTTACCCGACATTTTTCTTTTTAAGGTTCCAGCTTTCCAACCGCTCTGGTTCTGTTTTGTTCGCCATCGTGCAGGAATTTTAGATTTTCAGTTTTAACGTTACTCTACTTGTAGAAAACTCACGGAGAGTGTTATGTGTAAACCGCAGTGACTGGTCCTCATGGTAAGGCAACAAACAGCCAGTCATCGTGGTTCAAATCTGAGGCTCAGGAAAAGGGTCTAATAAACCCCCTTTCCATGCAGTGCCCTATCAAAAGCGTTGCACATGTGCGAAACCCTCACTACGGTCGTCTTTCTTTGGATTAATTTTTATTTCATTTTTTCAAATAAGAACAATGTCAGACGATCAACTTTCATGGTGTTAGTTTAATAATGCAACAACTCCAGGCTTCCACTTTGCGTTTACACCAACCACGACTCTTGTCCTTTGCAACTAATTATAAGCAGCCAGGTCAGACTTGCTAGAAACAGCGTCTCAGCTGAGACTTTGGGAAAGAAAGCAATGCCAAAACCAGCGCTCGAGCTGAGCGCTGGTTTTGGCGGTCGTGCGCCAAACCCTTTGCAGTGCTTTCTTTCACTCAGTCTCAGCTGAGACGCTGTTCTAGCAAGCCGGTCCAGGATCACAACTCGTAAAGTTTCCTCGCGCTTCTCTTTCGTTTTTCTGAGTCCCCGCAATGAGTATTGCGAAATAAAATCAAGCGAGATGCTCAGTGCTGCCCTACCATGTTCTTCCATGACCGGGCTAGAGAGCGGTTTCCTTGTGGCCTTCACTCTCGCCGAGGAGCAATGGAACTTCTTTAGCCGCGTAGGGGTGCGACCACACAGCCATGCCCAACGCCGCCTGAGCCATCCTGAACAACTGTTCCCGACCAATGCGATTGAAAATGTGTGCAATTATACTTGCTTGAAATAACTGTAGTGAGCCGATTGAAATAAGTTTCGGCTTACAATAATTAAGTTCTTGTCTATACAAACTTGTTTCTTAAGGAGACGAAGAGAAAGACGTGTTCCGCATAAGTCCCTGAAGGCAGCTGGCCTCACGACCTAGCTGTAGGTCCAAGTACTCTAGAAACTTATCCAACTCACCCCCCGAGCGAAGAGGACAACACGGTGAGGAGGACGTGCCTCTCAGAAGGAATTAAAGCACTGTAAGAGCGGTAGGGTTACAGCGACTCCTCCAAGCTGCCGCCGCAGGGAGCAACTACTCCCGGTGCAATGGCCGTAAAAGAGCATGCCTGTTCACAGCCCCTGAGGCTTCACCCGGCTCGTTAATGTGTTTTTGTAAACTTACGTGACAAATAAAAACAATGTTCAATGGTCACTCTAGCCGAGGTTGCCTACATGTCTGTCTGTTTCAGGGTGAAGACATCCATTGTTGCTCTGAATGTGCCAGCGCGTGACGCTCTCGCGCACTCGGTGCGTGACTTGGGCGGTAAAATTGCGTCTATGCACTAGCCAAAGCTACGGGCTCGAGCTGAGTGACACCGTATTGCGCGCACTTCAAAATGCATAAAAAAACGATTGGGTGGAAAAATGGCTGAGTTGTCACCACTTCATGTGGTCTTCGGTTCAGGCACGTAGCCAGGATTTTGTTTCGGGGGGTGGGGGGGGGGGGGGGGGGGGGGGGCGGGCGGGGCGGAGGTCTCAGCAAAATGGAAGATTTCGGGGGAAGGCCGGGCCCCATGCCCCCCCCCCCCCCCCCCGCCCCCCCGCCCCCCCCCCCCCCTGGCTACGTGCCTGCTTCGGTTCGTTGTCATTTGAAAAGAGAAGACGGTCTACGGTGTTTTTCCATTTGAACGTGAACGTGCAGACGGCTATAGGAACGTGAAGACACACTGAACTTTGGATGTTCCAGACCGCTTGGCGGTTCTCCCGTGAACGTGTTGTAAAAATAAAAATAAATATTACGACAGCAAGTGTGCGTGAGTTAATAATAATAATAATTATCCTTATTTTCGGACATACATGTGTCTGAGGGGCTGCGGCAAAAGAATACAAAAGAAAATTCCGCACAGACACTTTTGATTGCTTACGTGTATATGAAAGCATTGCAGTCCTTTTGGTGAAAAGTTTTCGATTTATTTTTTCGACATGCGTTATTTTTGCTGATTCGGTGTGTGACGCGCGGGAAACAGCGCGCTCATGTTATACACTCATGACGTGGCGCCACCTTCTCCCCATTGGCTGCACCGTCACGTGCCCAATGGCGCACGCACTTGGACACACCTTTAGTCAGCCAGATGGTTGCGACATGACGTGTGCAATGACGCACGCACTAGGCACACCTTAGTCAGCCAGGACCTTGGAGCCGCCGTGGAGTCGGGGAAGCCTGCCCGTCTCGCACCCCGGAGGCCCGGATTCGGTTCCCATCCAGACCGAAATGTACTAAAGTTTCTTTCGAAAGTCATTCATTTACTTTGTTTATAGGAACCTTCGTGAAAATTGTGACGTCAATCCGAGCATTTCTAACGTGTTTTTACTCTTTGCGCCGTCGGCCATTTTTGGTACCATCGCTTAATCATGCCGCCACCGCCGCCGCCGCCGGATTTTCGCGTGGTGGGGCAAATACTTTTCTCGCATTAAAATTCTTCTGAACAGGCCATCAGCCCCTTTTTAGAGCATTCAACGGTGTACAGGACCAGTGTCAGTATAAAAATTAATTATGCATAAAATAATAAAATTGACATCAGCTAAACATCGTAGTTATCATAATTAATATCAACGTCATCAAACGTTTTAAATGGAAATCATTCCCATCGACATCATTGAGATCACATTAATTAACATACAATGTCAGCGTTACTGTAAAACTCTTCATATCTGTTGCAATCCAACAGAAAATATATATAGATAAAGATACATGTAAGACGTTGGTATATTTGTTTTCAACATCAAATTATAAATAGACCTAATTAATAATGCAAACAATATCAAAAGCACCATAAAATGCACTTTGAAATCTGCTACCCACTCGCTTAACAAAATTTAAGCCACTTGGGCTACAAAATACACTTTTACTCTTTTCTTAAACATGCAGAGTCTTCGACCTCGGCGTACTATTTCAACAATATTAGGGTGGTTATTTATAAGGTCAGATAATTGGTATTCAAGTTTAATCAAACTACCATCAAAATGCTGAGTTATATAAAGCGCCCTTCTGAACACCCGTCTTGAAAATAAAAAGTTTGCTATTGCTTGTTTTATTATAGATCAAAATACAGTCAAAGACTACAAGATACACAAGCACAAACACGCATACTAAAAGCGCAAGGCCATAGTGCATGGTTTGCGCTTGATTGCTTTGACCGGTGACAACAAACGCACTATAGGATGTTGAGCTCCGTGACATAGTGTTTTTTGGTTCTGCTTGATTGGCCTCATTGACCTGTTATGTCGGCTGCGCTCTGACTTACAGCGAAAATGAATTTAAACGTTTTTGTCGTGCAAAAGATATTTCATTAAGGAAATGCTGACAAGGCATGTCTTATATATGTTCTTTAACGTTTGATAACATTCCTCACTGATTGATTGACTATGTTTTTAATCCATGAATAGTTAAAACGATAGCTACTGGCTTGTGAGCTTCTAACGTAATCGCTTTGCCAACCCTGCAGCGCGGAACAAAGCCAGTATCAAAGAACAATTTTTGGCCAGCTAGGCACTCTCGATCGGGTCGATGAGCTAGCTGGGCTCCGCTTCTGTGCGAATTGGGCACTGCTACCACCACTGGCACGTTTGCTGGCATTTGTGTCAGCGGGAGCACGCGCTGAGCGCTGAACGTGCACGGGCGAGCAGCAGAAAGGAGAAAATTAAGAGCACTGCCACGAGCTTGTTTTCTGGCCACACCAGAGCCGTATATTAGGAGAGTTTGGACAATAGGCGGAGCAAAGGCCGCCGCCAGCGCCGAATATTCCCCCCACGCTTAAAGCGTAAACTAAATTTGTGACACAGCGTCGACCAATCAGGAGACCTCTACTCCATCTCACAAATGTCGACAGTGAAGACAAAGGCACAGGCGCGTGAGCCTAGCTCAGCGAAACGTTATTGTTTGTACGAGACCTCGTGCATAGGAGGCACTTTCCAAAGCCACGCGCTCGTGCCCATGCCTTTGTCTGCACTGCTAGAACAGCGTCCTGAGACTGGCTGAAAGAAAGCAGTGCAAAGGGTGGGGTGCGCGAGCGTCTTGAGACGCGGAGTTCCGCTCGGCACGGCTCAAATTATACTTCGTTCCACTTTACCTGCGAGCGAAGCCAAAGCTAGAAGCGCGAGACCAGCGCTTTTTGCATTTCTCCCCAGCTCGCGCGCTCGAGCAAAGCCTGAACGCACGGAGCTTCCGTGCTCGCGCTTCCAGTTTTGCCTTCGCTCGCACATAAGGTGAAACGAAGTATAGTCGTGGCACAAATTTAGAGCACGCGACCACCGCTAGGGGCTGTTTCGCGGCCTGTGGTTGGCCCGAGATGCTCGCCTATTCAAACCAATGTATGGCCAAACTCTCTCAATAAACGGCTCTGGGCCACACGGATGAGTGCCGCCATCTAGTGGTTGAACTAATGGCTTGTTCAAGATGGCCGCCGTGGGACCGCCGCCTTAATAACTTTGGCTCTGGGCAAACCACTGGTCTCTATGACAATTGCTGAATCGCGCATCCCCGCTCCGCGAGTGCGGCCACCGGACGGCCATCTTGCATGCAACAAAATCGCGCTTTCGCTAGCATTGCAGAGGCTGGCGGCAGCATGCTGAAGACACGTTTTCTACTCGGTCGTCGTCATTCGCTGAAAGGGGCCCTGCAATCATATTTAAGCGTCTGCCTTTTTTGCGGTTTCCACGTCTCTTGGGGTTCGGGCAAGGCAGCGGGCACGGAGAGAGTAACTAAATATCAGTGCGTCATATTTTAACAGGACGACGCGGAAACCTACTCCGCCTACGAGGGCGACCCACGTTGCCGAAAGCGCGCGAAATGTGACGTCTTTGGTCCTGGGCTTACTACTGGTCAGAGCCGCTAAAAGCTTTTTTTTTGTCGAGATACAAAATATAAGTGTCGCGAACCGTTTCAATTATGTATGAAAGTAGTTTTTGTTCAGTATTTTAGATCAGAAAAGAAACAAATGCAGTGTGTAAAGTACGGAAACTAGAAATGACCCGTCGACACACCCGCCACCAAGCGGCGGAAAAAACGGCGCATACTAGAAAGGGCTAGTGGGATGAGGCCCCGACGAACGGCCAGCGTAGAAAAATCCCGGATGTACGCGGCGGCGCTGCGATTGTATACCGGCTCGAGCATCCGACCGCTTCCGAGCGTTCCGAAGGCCTTCGGCGCGGGCTTGGTTGGCGATTTGGCCATTTGGCGGTATGGCAGCGCGAAGTGGCTCCCGTTCTGAACTGATCTTTACCCCGTGTTTGCTGTCGTTTGTGGTCAATGAAGTGTTATGCCGAATTAGTCTTTAATCGCGCAGCAAATGCAATGCGAGCCGCCCTGGCCGCCCGCTTCATACAGCCTATCCAACACATGCTTTAGTGGCGCCCTCTCGAGCCGTCGACACGGAGTGCGGCAGCCGTAAACGCTCGATGAGCCCACTAGGGCCACTACCCTTCCTCTAGTTCACGGCCACTCAAGCCAGGACCTACGACGTCATGAAGGAGGTTATTTTTTGCTTGTTTTTGTAATTCTAATTTGCCTATAACTTTTAAAATAAAGCGAAATTTGAGAAAAGAAAAGTTTTATCACGTTACTACGTTCAGTGCGCTCAGGTTCGGTGCAAATTAAAACCAGTAAAAAAGTCATTGCAGGGCCCCTTGAAAAAGTTTTTTTGTTTTTTTTTTAACCCTGTGTAAGCGGTGAGACCTGCCGTTAAGAATCAAAGGACATTTTTACGAAAGCCCAGTGCCGCAGGAAAAAGGCTCAACTCGTCGAATGCAAGTTTCCATGGTCTCGGGGCATGATCGAAGCTTCCTTGGCACGCCGAAGTGCTGCGTCTCTTCGCCTTCGCACGCCTGGATACTGATCTAGAGTTGACGCCGTGTGGATCTGTTTTGCGAGTGCAATGTGCGTGAAGCCGCACAATTCGTCGAAAGCAAGTTTCACCGGTCTCGCGGCGTGACCAAAGCTTCCTTGGCACGCCAAAGTGATGTGTCTCTGTGCTGATTCGTGATTCGCAACTACTTCCAATGGCTTTCCAAGGAATTTCCAGCACTAGCCTTTATCGTATCAGGACTGCGTGAATAGTTATAGCGAGTTCGTTTCACGGCACTCGTGTCTACGCGTGCCCACTCGCGGCGTAAAGCGAGTTCGTTTCGGCAGGCACTCCACGAGTGCTTGCACTCTCCGAGTTCGTTTCAGTGGCGGCACCGCACGCGTGCATGCGCTCGCCACTGTACACATCGCGACACTGTTAGCGCGAACACGACATCGGCGCATTTTCGCATTTTACTTCTAAATAGTATTAGTGAACACGAAATTTTATCGCTTACACTATAGAAATAAATGAGCTCTTTCCGTATCAATAATAACTTTGATGACATCCCTTGGTTTAAAAGAGAAAAGCTTGAAAAACCGGCGATCGCTTGTTCGCGCTAACAGTGTCGCGCTCTGTACGCTCGCTGCACCGAGAAAATCGGGCGTGCGCCAAAATGCAATCCCGTCATGCCTCGCTCCGGCGAGGCCGGCGAGGAGCGGGAGCAGACGACGAGGGTTCGTCTGCTACGATGTGTCGCGGAACCGAAAGGAAAAAAAAAAGTAGATTTTCTGATCGAAATCGCGTGCCGCGGGCAACGGAATCAAACGCGAGCTTGAATTGTGAGCGTCAGCTATTTAGACTACTTCCATAAAGCCCTGCATGCAACACGGTGCGCGTTGCACTCTGGGAACTAGTTGGCCAGGGAGGAGGGTGGCATGGTTTCGGTTTCGATCGACACGTCGACAAGAGATTATACACAGAGCGTGGACTATTAACGGCCGTTATCTTATGTTTTCTGGTCCCGAGAGCATCATTTGTGGTCTCTTAACTAACCTAAATGGCCAGACCTCGAAGCTTTAGCACAAGCCCGAGACGTATATTAACACACGCGTGTTGTGTTTTTGTACTTGAGCCTTTCTGTTAGCGTTCCAATCGAGGTATGTGGACGAGCCAGTGCTGGGAATCTCGACGCTGCGAAGCTCGGGGATCTTGCTTGTGTACGAATCAGCAAGCTGTAGCAACCAATAAGTATGCGTACATCGAGCTCGCGCCTTTACATGTTGTTGATCAGGAAGTTTGTTTGTTTCGTGCGTCCATAGACGAAATATTACTTTTTACAATTACTGTTTTTCTTAATACGCCTGAGTACGCAAGGTAAAACTCGGAGGCGCCATTGAAAAGCTCAATTTTAACACACTTCTTATCTCTTATCTGTACTGACCCGCAGCACTGCACGAAGTGAAGTCCCCACCCACTTGCATTCCACTAATATTTAACATCGCGTATGCGCATAAAGTTATCCTGCAACCATATAGGCACATTCGCACATACAAACCGTTTTAAGAAAGCAAAAGAGCACTAGTGTGAAGAATGTCGCACCGTTCGCCGGAAGTGCGCCGGACGGGCATGAACCCCTATGCGGTACGTTTGTCTTGGTTTGTTCCTAGCTTTTTTTTTTTTTTAACATTGAGCCAGAGGCATCCACGCCACGCGAGAACCACAGCGCTACTAAAACAAAAAAGAAAGATTAAAAAGAACTATTATAACAAGAAAAGTCAACCCCCCAAAGTTTTTTTTTTTTTTTCTTTTTTTCCCTTTTAATTGCACCGCGCGAAACCCGCTTTCCCAAGGTCAACCAGATTCGGGACGACAACCTCCTGTTGTCCCCGGACCCCATCCCACGGGGAAAACCGCTCCGGGACAGGCAGGGAGCGTGTGCTGCGGCCAGCATGGTTGCAGCGCTGCGGACTTGAAAGTCGAGACCCGAAACTCTTGTCCGTCGTCTTGTTTCCACCCATCGAACGTCTTTTCCTGACTGCAGACCGTGAACTATACGCGTTGAATTTTTACACGGTGCGGACTATCTGCAGGCTTGTTTATTATCACGAACCGAATTTTGTGAATAAAGGAGTATGTTAATTTATATATATATATATATATATATATATATATATATATATATATATATATATATATATATATATATATATATATATATATATATATATATATATATATATATATATATATATAATGGGAATGAGTGAAGATTGACAAGTGCAGCCGTAGTAATATTGTGAACGAAGAGGGGAGAAGGTGATTATTAAATTTATTGCATTAAAGTTAGGGAAAGTACCTTTCCCTAACTTTAATGCAATAAATTTAATAATCACCTTCTCCCCTCTTCGTTCACAGTATATATATATATATATATATATATATATATATATATATCTTTTAAAATTAAGCTAAGCATTGTTGAATGTTCATTCTCCGCCCAAATGTAGCGCTATACTTCGTCTCACCTAGCACGGACTAACCGCGAATGCTGTGCTAGCGCGAGCGGCTAACCTTGACTGTCTTGACTGGAGCACTCGCTGCACGAGCGCTCGTGCAGCCGCCGAGGCTTCATTCGAAGCAGCTATCTCGCGCTTTTAGCACGCGCGGCTAACAATAGTCCATACTAGCGCCCTCTTATGGTTTCCCTCCGTGACGTCACGACTGGGATTTGCCTCGCCGTGACATCACCAGTTGTTATTCTGGCTACTTACCATCGGGTGCGACGACGAGTTCGATGGTGTGTTTAAAAAGCACAGTGGAAGCTAGGAGCCATCGCAATCTGAAACTAACACCGTCAAATTTGACAATCTGACAGTGCTCATATGCCCATGGTTTGGCCAATCGTGGAAAGCTGACCACAGCGACGCTTTTGGCCGCGCACATCGCTAATAGAGGTTCGAACAAGATGCCAAAGTTTCAGCCCTAACCGTTATCTTAGGCAAAAATTATTTTTTCTTAAGTTGTCAATGCAAAACTGGGACCCATTTTTGCCCGTTTTCGGTAACTGGCGGCATAGAGCTCCATGTATCCGAGCCATATGCTGAGAAAGTTCGGCAGATGGGTGGAGCTTGTGACCTGCTAAATCAAAGGCTCTGGCTAAATCTAGCTAGAATAAGCCGACCTCAAGATAACACAATAGGGAAATTCGTTTTCGTTTCGCCACTCCGCTCTGAGCGAGCCCACTTAAATTCGAGGTTACAAGGAGCGTTATGGAAACATTTCTCGTTCATCGGTATTCTACTACGCCTGTAATTCGTCATTGCATTAAAAACAGAACGATTTTTATCAATCTCTAATAACAAGACTTACAAAAAAAGCTTTTTTTTTCCCCTTTTTTTAAACAAAAGCATGGTTTCTCAATCAAAAAGGGTCAGGCATTTTAGAGCACGTGTTCGCAGTTTCCGCATGGCAAACGCTTTCCGCTGTGTTGAATTGTGGCGGTGGTGGAAATATTGAAAATTACTTTTATAGAAAAAAAAAAGTGGGAATCGAAGACGGCAATATTTTTGGAGATTGTTGCAGATAGAGAGGACTGAGCAATTGGTTGTGTTGAAAGACAAGTCACGGCGGACATGTAGTGGCTAATTTAGAGTGGGTCATGTTTCAATTGAAAGTATAAGTAATTTTTAACACAATATTTCATAAAGCAGAAAACATGACTAAGAGAAAGCATGACGTCAGCCCCGTAGCTTCCGCAAGAAATTATCTCGTGGAGGAGTGTCCTCTCCTGATATATTTAATCTCTTCACTTGCGCTGACTGAGCTAGAAGTGCGGGAGTTCGAAATGCTGTGGGTAAGCCGCACCAGTATAGATGCGTCGTCTGCTCGCGTTTCTGGTGAGAAAAGAAACCTTCCCTCCCATTTTTTTTTTTTTTTTTTTTGGGGGGGGGGGGGGTTGGCAAAACATCATGTTACGATACAAATTAACAAGAACAAATTTGGGTAATCTACTTTGAAGTCGGGAGTTAAGCATTCCTCGCGAAGTTCAGAGAACGTACACATCGCGACACTGTTAGCGCGAACACGACATCCGCGCATTTTCGCATTTTACTTCTAAATAGTATTAGCGAGCACGAACTTTTATCGCTTATATTATAGAACTAAATGAGCTCTTTCCGCAGCAATAATAACTTGGATGAAATTCCTTGGTTTCAAAGAGAAAAACTGGAAAAACCGACGATCGCTTGTTCGCGCTAACAGTGTCGCGCTCTGTACTTCAAGGGAAATACAGGTTTTCTACAACGAGCTTGAGTAAACTTAGAGCGGTAAACCAGCGGCCAAAAATGACCCCCCCCCGGTTGCCACCATCTTGACCGTTTGCCACATTAGTGATCACGTGACTCTAAGATGGCTGCGCCCATAGGTGTGCCAAATCAGATTGGCCAGATTACGGTAAGCAGGGCCGCTCTCCAAATTTTACTTGATGTCACTTTAGGGTAAATGTTTTTTGTACCGTGGCGTTCGAAAACCTCCCCGCGTCCAGTTTCTCTATCAGTCTTGTCACGTGACATCATCCGCCGGAGTAACTCGGATCCATTTAAGTAAGATTGGAACGCAGTCCCAGAGGGCCCCCTCTGCTTCCCGTGATTTGGCCATCTGAGCTGGCCATAGAGATCATATACTAACTCTAGAGGAAAAGGTCCGCCATTTTCCCATGCATTCTGGCTGCCGCAAGCGGCGGAGCATGCAGGCAGACCCTCGGGGTCCCAAACATGGTTACCATGGCAACCGAAGCCTCGCTATCCCCGATCGCACCTCCGGAAAGGGAGTCTCATACCATTTATTCTGCGAAGTTTCGTCGACAGCATTTGATTTCACGAACTTCAACAATCCGCGAACTTACCGGTGGAAAGGTATTCACGTTCCTTTCGAAGCTTTCTTTTTGCATAGCGCGCAGATGTACGGCCTCGCGTCAACGCTAAACTAAACCAGATAACCGACTTCGCGGGTGGGGCGCGAGAGGGCGCGGCCGAGGAATACGAAACCGCGCAAGCACCAGATTTCCGAGATTTTAACAGAAGGGAAGTTAATGCAACGTAATGAGTATATTGGTTTTTATAAGCATTAGAATAGCTCAGAATTTAGTTTACAACGTTAAATTATCACTGTTTATATTGCTGAGAGTTTTCAGTCTTCGCGATTACCATTGCGACTGTCGTCCTTCAGCTGGCAACATTGCTTTCTTTTTCTCGTGTTCTGTCGCTCTCTTTTGCGATCTTTCACTCGGGACCCCGGGTGTCGGCGCACGGGATTTGCCACTCCTCCTCATCCACCTTTACCCCCCTGGAGCTGGCCCACCTCTGGGCGCAGCCATCGTGACGTCACGTGATCACTAATGTGGCAAACAGGCAAGATGGCGGCAACCGGGGGGGTGCCATTTCCGCTGCAGGCCTTGGGTTGCGGTTTACCGCTCTAAGGTGATACTCAAGCTCGTTGGTTTTCTATACCTACTTGAAGTAGTGCTTTAAGCACAATGTACTTTCCAACCCTGCACAAAGGTTCCGTGTTGCTGTCGTTGTGTTTGAGTCTCTCAGATTAGTTTACACCAAACGCCATCAAGTCAACGAAAGCTGTCTTCCCTTTACTCTGCCGGTGCGGGCATCCAAGAGCATATATGTAGCTATAAACAAATGGAGCGTGCCTGTGGTAAACTGATGACAGCTGTAGTGTTGTCATGGCCTCTCGATTACGTTTCCGTAAACGTGCAAAACTGACTGCTATGATGCGCACGTTTTCGCAGAGTTGAGAAAACGTACCTCAATATTTCTTTGGTAAGAAAATGTTAAATGCAGCTGCGTTCGTTCCGTGCCCGCGCCCGTTTTTATATGGATGAATATTGTACCATCGTGCCATACTCCAAAAGCTTATCCCCATGCACATACAAGCGGGTCCCCGGCTTTTGCCATGCGCGGCATTTGTACGAGAAGGACTTAATATCTTTCATTCGCCTTTTGAAATCCTAGAAGAGATCCTTAGGACACGTAATACGGGTGAAGGCCGGAGGCCTTCGTTATAAGCCGTTTCCAGGGGAAACCGAAAGTTCACCAAAATGTGTCTTAAAACGTCCGGAAGGGCTGAAAAACGTCACATTTTTCCGGCAGAAAGTTGTGTGCGGCAAAAGCGGAGACCTCCTGGTCTACGATAGGGAAGAGGTTTTGATAAGTACTGCGTGATTCACATTAAAGATCCCAGATGAGCAGCCGTCCTGTAATTAGTAAATTGCTCATCTACAGCCTGAACTGGTGTCGTCATTTCTTAACAGCAGACCAACTGCCTAGCTGACTAAGCACCTGGCTTGCGCTAAGTAATAATCAATCAGTTGGTGGATAGTTGTGTTTACGTTAGTGCCAAATTGGATTGGAGGCGTATTTCGCCAAATGTAGCCTGTGTCATGCAGTCAAACTAGACTCATGGCAGTGGTGAGCATCGGGGGCATAAGCCGCGGACTTTACATGTGACAGCTCGTTCAGATCACCGTGTTAGGAGGGTGGCGCTGCTCAATTTTATTTCTAGATTGCTTTAACACTCAGCAGGTGACGCTAAAAGCAACGCATGTCTCATATATTGTAAACATCAGAGATCACATCAAAACAGCTTTGTTGCGGCACTGCTCCACTATTTGGTTACAAAAGCCGTAAGTATATAAGGGCACGTGTTTTATGAATTCTCTAATCCACCCCCGGGACAAGGCCTTTGCATTGTCCTTTCTCCACGGCAAGCTTTAAACGAAACGTTATTTGTCCGGTGTCACGGCTGGCCAAGAAAGACACGCGGATGTAACAAGCGTAAAAGAGGGAGCGAATCGACAGTTGTGTCGCCCGTTACCGCACCCTCAGTGTTAGGTCATAGCGGAAAGTAAGCAGACGTTATAAGTAGGGAAAAAAATATTGACTGAGAAAAATCAAATTTATTTAATTAAAATCACATATTATGTAAATCAGGTTTACATATTTTTAAATATATTTTTATCCTTCAATGTTTTATTCGACATGAAAGATTTGTTATCTGTTTCAAGGGGCCTTAAACCTCAAAACCACTGCCCACTAAAAGTAAGGCATTCTAAATTCAGTTACGAATTTAAGCACAACTGAATGAAACACACTTTGGATTTCGTTATAAACCACTTACTGCTTCTTGTTGTAGGGCAAACGTATTTGGGCTTTAAACGTTGCTGAATATATTTTAATTGCCCTAAGGCATACGTTAAAAATATGATTCACTTGAGATAAATATTAAAATCTTGTGAAAACAACATTCGAACGTTCTCAAAAAGCCCAACACTCTCACCGTGAAATGCTTTCTATAAGTGAAGTAAAAAAAAAAAGTCAATGTCTTGTGCCGGTCAATCAGTTATATTAGCTAATATTATACGAATGCCACACATATGAGAGAGAAATAATGACAAAACTGATGAAGTGAAGTGGCTTGCCGGTATATTCTACCCGCGGATGAGGCTGAAAAAAGGTTCAAGATGAAGAAAGAAAGGGGGGGGGGGGGGGGGCAAAACTGCCCCTTTCTCCTCCTTTCTCCAGCTTTTATGTAAAGTTATTTATTTCAAGTTCTCAACACTATTGAGCTATGGAATGCTAAGGGAAAAGGTAAACCCAACACTGATTTGTGCTCACCTCAGACCTGGACCACTTACGTTTTTTCTTCGCCGTGTCAAGAAATGATTCTTCCCTTATGATATTTGAATATCAGTCACAGATAAGCGTTTAAATTAAAACTCCCGAATGACGGAAACTCCAAATCGAAATAAATGCTGTTTTCTAGAATTATATTTGCCGGAAAGGGTTCATACAAATTGAAGCAGCAAGAAATCGTGTGATTTGAATAAACTTGTCTTTTTTTCTCCACCCTGCTTGTAAGTGTGTTGGTTAAAGCCCCTTGATAGAGTTCTTCAATGATGCTGTGCTGGCGCAGCACACAAGCAACATTGAGGCACTTTAACCCTCGATGTGCTTCGTATGTCTTACATTCGAAAAAAAAAGAAAGAAAAGGTGCCAATGAACAAGGTACACACTGTGTGGCTCTTGGAAACAAATGGCGGCGCAGCACTGAGATTGTATTAAAATGAGCTATCGATCGAGACACAAAGTTTTCGTTCTTAGCACGTATTGCCTTCACGTTTCTCGCACGTCTGAAGAATAATGTTTGTCAACTTTTAGTCGAATCGTTATTTATCGAAGGATATAGGCGTATTTGTCGCTGCTTGTACTTCTGGCTCATGTGAGAACTGCATTCGTCCGCGTGTGTTGCCAATGCACAGCTCAATCACGCGCCTTGAAAAAAAAAAAAAAAAAAAAAAAAAAAAAGACGTTTACGCGTTTGCCGAAGGGCATCTGGTACGCCCCAGCGGAGAGCTGAGGATTAATTTCTACCATCTGGGGATCTTTCGGAATGTCTCCGAATTAAGCCCATTTTACGTTGTGCGATTATGCGTGTAATATTTGTACTCGTGAGGCATAAATCCAGTGAATACAGCACGCACTTGAAGTGTCATTCACGGTTGATTATTATTATTTTCTTTCCGCACGAGGGAGCTTGCAAGCGAAAATTGCAAGCACCATGTGAAACGGTAATTGAAACCTAATTAATGTGATAAAAGATTTCGCTTGAGATGCCTCAGCTGTAACGTTAAGCACCGTAGCTTCCACCACACTTTTATGGCCGCACAAGCGACGAAGCAGCAACAAAGTCTTACCTAAAATCGTACAACGTGTATCAAACATAAAAGCTTGATTGTGCGAAAAATACATGTGCAAAAAAGCGACCGCAAATTGCACGCAACCCGGAACATGCGAAAACTGTTTCATGCCACCTTTAAGATACTAAAGTGTTCGATGCTAGCAAATAAAATACATCGTTTTGTTAATAGCTTTTCAGAAGGGACAGAGTAGCAGGCGAGCTAGTTAGGAAACGATTGTGAACCCAGTATCAGGTTCACAAGTATGTCGTTAAAATAATACAGCATGTAAGATTTCTGTGCGATAAATACCAGCCCGCAGTTCGTCTTGCAAAATATGGTCTGTAACTGTTTTCTTGTGTGTGTTCAAAATTTGTGCGAGTTCCGCATGGTTTTTCGCACGTCTGTTTCCGCTGGAACACGTGTGCGGAAAATCAACTGACAATTGACAAAATCGAAACTAAAAACATTCCCTACCATTAAAAGGACATTCGTAGATATTTGTGGCACAGAATTTGCATATGCGCTTTTAATGGCAGCAGATTTGCGATTTACTTGAAGTAAATGCCTTAATTCTTGTTTAAAACGAGTTGAACGTTTTTCCATGTTTCGACGTTTGCGGCGATTTTCGCACGGTTTTCCGCACATCTGTTTCAGCCTTTACACGGCACCTGGCTTCATAATGGTCATACTTCGTCTCACCTTAGCATGGACTAACTGCAAAGGCTGTGCAAGCGCGAGCGGCTAACCTTAATTGCCTTGACTGGAGCACTCGCTACTCGAGCGCTCGTGCAGACGGCCAAGCTTCATCCAAAACAACTAGCTCGCGCTTTTAGCATTCCCGGCTAACAATAGTCCATGCTGAGGCTGGACGAAGTATTGGCGACGTGAGCGATCGAAAGCGTCGCTGTGGTCGGACAACCACAATTGGCCGAATGCTGACTTTGACATCAGCAAAGGATTTCTCATCGGCGGAATTAAGAGGAATGAAAGAACTTGAATTTTGACGGTGTTGGCAGTGTTGCTTTGAGAGCGCTATGATTTCAGGCTTCCACCATGCCCATTACAAACACCATCGAACTTGTTTTTCACAAGGTAATGACGTCACGAAAGGTAGCCGAACGAGGGCGCCACCGAAACATCTCGCCACTAATAGCAGGTGTAGAGCGCGGACATCGTTTTGTCCGCGGACACGTGCTTGGAGACGTGATCACCACGATCCTCTCTTTGTTTAAACAACGCGGTGTCCAGCGTTACTGCTGACGGAAACCAAAATAAAAATTAGAGTTACGTCCGACCTAACTTTACCCCAAGGTTTCGAGTTACGTCCGACGGAACTCGAAATGAATATTAAAGTTAAATCCGACGGAAATAAAAGTTTAAGTTACGTCCTGTGTAACCTACGCAACCTTATTGAATGTTCCACTTTACGGCCTATACATGACGTAAACCCAAACATATCGTGAATTATTATCACCTTACGCCCGATGCAGCATTCGTTAATTGGTTAAAATCGCGACGCCATTTGTACCTCCAGGTACAGATGCCCGCCACATTTTTTTTTCCTTTCTCGTGTTTTCCCTTTAAAAAGAAAATTTTTTTTTCTCCTTTAAGACGATTTTTTGCGACGCTTTCTGATAATCGCGGACGTTCGAAGCAATTATTAAGAGATATAGAATGGTAATGTGATACGAACGTGCTGTTTACAGCAACAGGGTTTCCAGCAGACTTGTTGAAAACTGGCACAATCTTCACGTAACACTCAAGTCGCCACGCGCACTAGCTTTGGCAGTATTTTTTTTTTTTTTTTTCAGAGTGTCTTAAATAAAGAGCTGTTTCGAGGGTGCTGCCCGGGTGTGAGCAATAGACCCTTGGCGTTTAGCCAGACCAACTATGCTCTCAGCCCGAGCCAGCACGGGCTACAAGCAGGTGTAACAAACGCGGCAAAGATAGCAAGACGTGTTTTTATATAAAAAAATGCAATAAATTGTCTTAAAGGAGGGGAAAGAAAAGATAGAAAGAAATGTATGTGACGGGCATCGAACCCACCGAGCTTCAGCAGCCTCGATGTGCGAGGAACACACTCCAGCCCTCTCAACAAAGCTGAAGATTTTTTTTCTTTATTGCAAGAAAGCAGGTGGTACAAATTCCATATAAAAGTGCACTGCAGCACATTTGGCAGCGCACATTAAAATTCCTGCATCTCGAGAAGAGGGCCACACACGCTCAGCCACTCGGGCTTCCCAACAAAGCTGAAGATACGGATAGAGTTGAGATTTTAACCGATTCACGAATGCTGCCTCGGACGTAGCGGAGTAATAATTCACAATATTTTTTTTTGTATTTCCATCATGTATCGGCCATAAAGCGAAACATGCGGGTAGGTTGCGTAGGTTACACAGAACGTAACTTTAACTTTTATTTCGGGTTCCGTCGGACGTAACTTACTCTTTATTTCGAGTGCGGTCGGACGTAACTTTAATTTCTATTTCGAGTTCGGTCGGACGTAACTTTAATTGTCATAATGGGTTACGTCGGACGTAACTTTAATTTCTATTTCGAGTTCGGTCAGACGTAACTTTAATTGTCATATTGGGTTACGTCGGACGTAACTTTAATTTCTATTTCGAGTTCGGTCAGACGTAACTTTAATTGTCATAATGGGTTACGTCGGACGTAACTTTAATTTCTATTTCGAGTTCGGTCAGACGTAACTTTAATTGTCATAATGGGTTACGTCGGACGTAACTTTAATTTCTATTTCGAGTTCGGTCAGACGTAACTTTAATTGTCATAATGGGTTACGTCGGACGTAACTTTAATTTCTATTTCGAGTTCGGTCAGACGTAACTTTAATTGTCATAATGGGTTACGTCGGACGTAACTCTAATTTCTATTTCGAGTTCGGTCAGACGTAACTTTAATTGTCATATTGGGTTACGTCGGACGTAACTTTAATTTCTATTTCGAGTTCGGTCAGACGTAACTTTAATTGTCATAATGGGTTACGTCGGACGTAACTTTAATTTCTATTTCGAGTTCGGTCAGACGTAACTTTAATTGTCATAATGGGTTACGTCGGACGTAACTTTAATTTCTATTTCGAGTTCGGTCAGACGTAACTTTAATTGTCATAATGGGTTACGTCGGACGTAACTTTAATTTCTATTTCGAGTTCGGTCAGACGTAACTTTAATTGTCATAATGGGTTACGTCGGACGTAACTTTAATTTCTATTTCGAGTTCGGTCGGACGTAACTTTAATTGTCATAATGGGTTACGTCGGACGTAACTTTAATTTCTATTTCGAGTTCGGTCAGACGTAACTTTAATTGTCATATTGGGTTACGTCGGACGTAACTTTAATTTCTATTTCGAGTTCGGTCGGACGTAACTTTAATTGTCACAATGGGTTACGTCGGACGTAACTTTAATTTCTATTTCGAGTTCGGTCAGACGTAACTTTAATTGTCATAATGGGTTACGTCGGACGTAACTTTAATTTCTATTTCGAGTTCGGTCAGACGTAACTTTAATTGTCATAATGGGTTACGTCGGACGTAACTTTAATTTCTATTTCGAGTTCGGTCGGACGTAACTTTAATTGTCATAATGGGTTACGTCGGACGTAACTTTAATTTCTATTTCGAGTTCGGTCAGACGTAACTTTAATTGTCATAATGGGTTACGTCGGACGTAACTTTAATTTCTATTTCGAGTTCGGTCGGACGTAACTTTAATTGTCATAATGGGTTACGTCGGACGTAACTTTAATTTCTATTTCGAGTTCGGTCAGACGTAACTTTAATTGTCATAATGGGTTACGTCGGACGTAACTTTAATTGTCATAATGGGTTACGTCGGACGTAACTTTAATTTCTATTTCGAGTTCGGTCAGACGTAACTTTAATTGTCATAATGGGTTACGTCGGACGTAACTTTAATTTCTATTTCGAGTTCGGTCAGACGTAACTTTAATTGTCATAATGGGTTACGTCGGACGTAACTTTAATTTCTATTTCGAGTTCGGTCGGACGTAACTTTAATTGTCATAATGGGTTACGTCGGACGTAACTTTAATTTCTATTTCGAGTTCGGTCAGACGTAACTTTAATTGTCATAATGGGTTACGTCGGACGTAACTTTAATTTCTATTTCGAGTTCGGTCGGACGTAACTTTAATTGTCATAATGGGTTACGTCGGACGTAACTTTAATTTCTATTTCGAGTTCGGTCAGACGTAACTTTAATTGTCATAATGGGTTACGTCGGACGTAACTTTAATTTCTATTTCGAGTTCGGTCGGACGTAACTTTAATTGTCATAATGGGTTACGTCGGACGTAACTTTAATTTCTATTTCGAGTTCGGTCAGACGTAACTTAATTGTCATAATGGGTTACGTCGGACGTAACTTAATTTCTATTTCGAGTTCGGTCGGACGTAACTTTATTGTCATAATGGGTTACGTCGGACGAACTTTAATTTCTATTTCGAGTTCGGTCAGACGTAACTTTAATGTCATAATGGGTTACGTCGGACGGCAACTTTAAGTTTCTTCTATTTCGAGTTCGGTACGGGACGTAACTTTTAATTGTCATAAGGGGTTATACGTCGGGACGTAAACGTAATTTCTATTTCGAGTTGCGGTCAGCAGGTAACTTTAATTGTCATAATGGGTTACGTCGGACGTAACTTTATTTCTATTTCGAGTTCGGTCGGCGTAACTTTAATTGTCATAATGGGGTCCGTCGGACGTAAACTTAATTTCTATATTCGCGTTCGGTCAAGACGTAACTTTAATTGTCAATATGGGTGACGTCGGACGTAACTTTAATTTCTATTCGAGTCGGTCGGACGTAACTTTAATTGTCATAATGGGTTACGTCGGACGTAACTTTAATTTCTATTTCGAGTTCGGTCAGACGTAACTTTAATTGTCATAATGGGTTTACGTCGGACGTAACTTTAATTTCTATTTCGAGTTCGGTCGGACGTAAACTTTAATTGTCATAATGGGTTACGTCGGAACGTAACTTTAATTTCTATTTCGAGTTCGGTCAGACGTAACTTTAATTGTATAATGGGTACGTCGGACGTAACTTTATTTCTATTCGAGTTCGGCGGACGTAACTTTAATTGTCATAATGGGTTACGTCGGACGTAACTTTAATTTTATTTCGAGTTCGGATCAGACGTAACTTTAATTGTCATAATGGGTTACGTCGGACGTAACTTTAATTTCTATTTCGAGTTCGGTCGGACGTAACTTTAATTGTCATAATGGGTTACGTCGGACGTAACTTTAATTTCTATTTCGAGTTCGGTCGACGTAACTTTAATTGTCATAATGGGTTACGTCGGACGTAACTTTAATTTCTATTTCGAGTTCGGTCGGACGTAACTTTAATTGTCATAATGGGTTACGTCGGACGTAACTTTAATTTCTATTTCGAGTTCGGTCAGACGTAACTTTAATTGTCATATGGGTTACGTCGGACGTAACTTTAATTTCTATTCGAGTTCGGTCCGGACGTAACTTTAATGTCATAATGGGTTTACGTCCGGACGAACTTTAATTTCTATTTCGAGTTCGGTCAGACGTAACTTTAATT
>JABSTQ010005824.1:0-19617 GCA_013358835.2 Ixodes persulcatus
TTCAGTTTTTTTTATATTTTTAATATTGAGTGTGTGCCTACAAGGACCCACGACTTTGATAAATTTGGTGGTCTTGTCTAAACCTTAGAAAACGGCCCGTGACCACGAAGAGGAGAGTGAGCGCGACTCAGATGGGCCAGTTCTCGATCGGCGGTTTTCGGCGGAAAGAAACAGAACTTAGAGCCGAAAATTCTGTTCTGGGTAGTTGGGCTCTCATATGTCATGTACAAATAAAACCTTTGGCGAGCATAAATACCCTATCAGTGTCCCTACGTGTCCTTGAGGTTTCGATTTTCCGGCCGCGGCTTCGTCATCTTTGCCTCAGTGGCTGTGTGCCCACTGGCCAGAGCAACAACTATAAAAAAAGAATAGTAATGGCAGTCACATTGCTTGGTATTTTCTAGGGTGCCTTCATGTGCGCTTTGCTTAGGGTGGAGACCTCTGGCCATTTTGTCACACTTTTATTTTTTGTTCAGAAGCGCGTGAAAGAGCGTGTCCCTGCACGCATTTGTGGCGCTGACTGTGCTATGCGACATTTTGTTTTCGTCGATTTCTTTGTATTTTACCCGTGAGCGCGTGCTGTCAGCATCGGGTACTACATTGGGTGGCATCCTAAACAGAAGGACATTGAAACACCCCAGATTTTTTTTTTTTTTTTCGCAGTCACAAGGAAAAGGATGTGGCGCGAGTCAGCATGGTAAGAACATTGTAGGTGCCCTAAATCACAATGCCGTTCATACAAAGTTTTTCAACAGAACTTTTGCAGGAAAAAAAAAAAAAAAAAACGCCGCGTGCGAATTTTTGTTTGCTCCTCCTTGCCCCTACGTGTCACTGAAGAGAGCGAGGGGGTAGTGCAGTTGCTCGCCTACCTTCGCCCGCTCGTTGTCGCCTCTGTCGTCTTCTGTACAGAGCCGTTTATTAAGAGAGTTTGGCCATACTTGGTTTGAATAGGCGAGCATTCTCGGGCCAACCACAGCAGGGAACCACAGGCCGCGAAACAGCCCCTAGCGGTGGTCGTGTGATCTAAATATGTGACCTTATGTTTCACCTTATGTGCGAGCGAAGGCAAAACTGGAAGCGCGAGCACGAAGCTCCGTGCGTTCAGGCTTTGCTCAAGCGCGCGAGCTGGGGAGAAATGCAAAAAGCGCTGGTCTCGCGCTTCTAGCTTTGGCTTCGCTCGCAGATAAAGTGAAACGAAGTATAATTTGAGCCGTGCCGAGCGGAACTCCGCGTCTCAAGACGCTCGCGCACCCCACCCTTTGCACTGTTTTATTTCAGCCAGTCTCAGGACGCTGTTCTAGCGTGCAGACAAAGGCATGGGCACGAGCGCGTGGCTTTGGAAAGTGCCTCCTATGCACGAGGGTCTCGTACAAACAAAAGCGTTTCGCTGAGCTAGGCTCACGCGCCTGTGCCTTTGTCTTCACTGCAGACATTTGTGAGATGGAGTAGAGGTCTCCTGATTGGTCGACGCTGTGTCACAATTTTAGTTTACGCTCTAAGCGTGGGGGGAATATTCGGCGCTGGCGGCGGCCTTTGCTCCGCCTATTGGCCAAACTCTCCCAATGCACGGCTCTGCTTCTGTAGAGTGACAGCCTAAGAGACGCAGGGCGTGTCTTGTCATTGTTCACGATTCGTGATCGGTTCTTTGGCATTCTTACCGGCTAATGCCACAGTCTTATTGGCTGTTGAGCAATAATGAGATGCTCAAGACCCGCCACGCCCTGCATTTTTTAACCTTGAATTCCCAGCATTCCTTACGGCGCTGGACGCTTTGCAAGAGGTCTTGTGGCCAACAGTGTTGCAATTTCAACTGTTTATTATTTCCTAATAAAGTCATGGCGCAAGACTAATTTTGGTGTTACCATAAAGAAAGAGTTAGTTATCCAAAAGCCTCCACGAATATGAAAGACCCGTTGGAAGCGCGTGGCCGGAACGGCGGCTTGTGGGGGCGCTGCTCGCGCTGTGGATATTACGTCCATCGATATTTCTTGGTGAAAATAATCGAGGGATTTTATTTGGACAATTCCACGTTGCATTGCGGGAGGGAAGGCACTTCGTCAGTACAGGCAGATTTGCGCCGCGGCCCCGTCGGCAAGTCTCAATCACGCGCTCGGAGTGGGTTTTTCGTATCGATAAAGACTACCTCAACGAATAGGCCCATTGTCAGTGATTTGCTACATTAACTTTCTTGTGCGAAATTTGAACCGACGTTCCGTGAAATGACCATACCAAAGAGGAGTGGGAGGAGAAAATATTGCACCATACGTGGTAGCCGTTTGTCTTGTTTTGTTACTGGGACAATCTGCTTTTTGACTGATTTATAAAAGCCAAGTCGCAGTATTTTCTGACTGCTGGTAAAACCGTCAGTGAATGTGGCTGCTTTCGTTGCATTTTATACTGTCGGGACTAGATTAACGACCGCGTCAGCTGTGCGCACCGCGGTCGCATCGGCTCAAAGCGCTGCTGTTTGCGCCTCGTTTTCGTGGAGAATCGATGGAAAACATTGAGAACGGAACGCCTGTTCGGAGACAAGTTTTTGTGGCTACGCAGTCAAAGGTACGGGAGCGCACTTTAAGCACCGACTAAAGCTATGCACGCCCATTCCTTCTCTCTCACGAGTGAGTTTTATTGAAAAAAATGTCACCTGTGACATCGTCCCTGCATCCAAGGATAGAAAACGGCCCAGTCCACTCGCAAGACACGTTCCAGCAACGCGAGCCGATCTCTTGAGCAAGTGTGCACACAAAGTTCAACACCAAGATGACAACGACCAAAACCCGGGGACCATCGTAAAGGGGTACCAAAGGGAGTTTGAAATCTCATTATTTTATCGCATAAGTACTCTGTTTTTAGATGCTTAAGAAAAGCCGGACAAGCCCCTCTCGCGAAGCCTTTTGCTCGCCAGGATTGATGGTTCCCTCTACACTTGCCTCCTCTCCAGCATTCGCTCTGCTAAACTGGAAATACTGGAGGGCTTTGTGGGGGGAGCCGGTCCTTGTTTTCTTAACCTGCAGAGACACTCGTAACTGGCACGGGATGCGAGTTTTTAAAGACGCTGGAGGTCGTTCCCTTGACCCTTTCTGGGAATATTCATCATGAGCGACTTCGAGTAAGTTTGTTCCCATTGGTTTCCCTTCTTGTATGGCCATGGATAAAAGTTCCGGTGGTCTATTAAAGCAAAACATTTTGTGATACTTTGTATGTCTTGTCTATTCTATTAATGTTGGTTAACTTGTATGGCGTGCGTACGTCGTTGAATACCCATGAGCATGCCGACCCGGTGTTCGTTGCAATGGCGCCACTGCCGCAGTTGATGTGCACTACACGCGATGAGCTCGCGCGCATGAAAAGCGCTAAAAAAGAATTTGAAGCTTTGGTTTTGTTCTGGGACTGGGCGGTCGTGTCTGTCTTGTACGGCGCCGATTCCTTCGGGCCCGCCTAGGGTTACTAAATAAAGCCACGCTTTAGTGACTCTATGCCCGCCACCCCTTCGTCTCAGGCTCCTGTCATGGTAGGGTAATCCCAACCGTTGGGTAAGCCCCGTGAATCGTGCCACAACACAGCTCCCCTCTGCGCTCATTTCCAAGTTTTCCTTTCGGCGCCCGATCGTCCGTAGCCTCTAGTAGCGACTGGGACGCTCGCCTTCGGACGACCGCTCAACAGAGAGTCCCAACCCCAGAGCGGAAAATACAAAACCGTGTTTACTGGTTCTGGCAAATTCGAGTGCCACAATGTTTTCGGGAATGACCTTTATTGCATCGAAAACTGCCAATGCATGCCTTAGCAAACAAACTTAACTAAAAATATATATATATATATATATATATACACACATACACACACACACACCGGGTGTTCACTTTCAATTCGAACATATTTATTACAAAAAATCCGTAAAAGATGCACTAGTACGGTTTGTTCAAGTGAGTTATACGGCTAGGGGGACATTATGTGGGTGGCTAATCCTTGCGAGAAGTTGGCTAATTACTTAAAATTCGTTAATTAACTTTTTAATTAATGAAAATAGACATATGGTTCCAATTAGAAATTTGTTCAGCGTCGTCGAAAACCCCTATATCAGTCATTTCCAGAAAGACTTTGAGCGCGTGAGAAGCGTAGTAGTGAACTGAAGTTACCGCTCGTGGAGCAGGTACAAAGCTAGAGGTTGCGATAAGGCGCCCGTGCGATTTTTCCGTCTCTTTATCTAGCCCCAGCCTTGTACCTGCTCCACGAGTGGTAACTTTAGTGCACTACTACGCTTCTCACGCGCTCAAAGTCTTTCTGAAAATGACTGAATTAGGGGTTTTCGATGACGCTGAGCGAGTTTCTAATTGGAACCATATGTCTATTTTCATTAATTAAAAAGTTAATTAACGACTTCTCGCAAGGATCAGCCACCCACATAATGTCCCCCTAGCCGTATAACTCACTTGAACAAACCGTACTATACTTTGTCTCACCTTAGCATGGACTAACCCCGAATGCTGTGCTAGCGCGAGCGGCTAGCCTTGACTGCCTTGACTGGAGCACTCGCTGCACGAGCGCTCGTGCAGCCGCCGGGGCTTCGTTCGAAGCAACTAGCTTGCGCTTTTAGCATGCGCGGCTAACAATAGTCCATACTAAGGTGAGACGAAGTATAGTGCATTTTTTACGGATTTTTTTAAATAAATCTGTTCGAATTAAAAATGAACACCCGGTATATATATCATACATGGGTAAATTACTTTCAAAATGTAATTTAATTACAATTACAATTACTTCGCTTCAAAAGTAGTTAAACTACAATTAGAATTACTACTATGTGAAAAGTAATTAATTACAATTACAAATTACTTTTAAAAAGTAATGCAATTACTTTACAATTGCTTATTTCTGAGAGCGACCGGACTTGGGCCGTATAACTTTAAACGAGTTGTATAGAATGAAATGTATTTGTGTATTCCTTTTGAGGAGGCTTAAGCATCGCTGCATAAATGCCACGTGTTGTATAGTTTCTTTTTATAAATTTCGGAAAATTCATGATAGAGCTTGACAGTTTGTGGCAATGATGTACCAAGTTATTATATTTTTAATATATAATAATAATAAATTAGTTCATGTGCTGGACGACTTTTGTTAGCCAGGCAAATAAAAATTGGGTTGACAGACGTTTGTTAGCCAGGCAAATAAAAATGCGACATTTAGTCATATAGGAATATTCTACAAGTGTTATTATAAAATTAAAATCCACATGCGCTATTACGACCGTATTCCCATACAAACATCATGGTATTGTAAATTATTTACATTGAGTTGAAATTATAATGGCTCCGAAATATATAGGAACCGATTCAGGACTCCCAAATCTTTGGTAACAATATTCACAGGTGCGAGGACAGTCTCCAAAACGCTTATGCAAATAATATCCTAAGTAAAACGAACAGGAAATAAACTTGAATATAATACAAATATGTGACAATACTGGAAGAGGAACGTAAAAAACTGGCAAAAAAAATTAAAAAGTAGCTTCATAGACAATTAAAATTCCCAACCTCCGCTAAAAGCTGATAATCATTTTTTTTTTCAATATTCTGGCATGTTTACGCTATTGTTTTCTGCTCGCACAGCAGACGGCGCTACACGGCACCGTTGGGGTAGGCTCCAAAGAGGATTTTCTCTCAGCCCGCAGTGTAAGCAAAAAAAAAAAAAAAAAAACAATGCGACACTATTTATGTTGTGCGTGTGTGCGAGTGTGTGTCTATGAGAGTGCGTCACCGAGCGCTAGGCCGCTTGTGCGAGCGCTGAGGCTTCCAGAGAGGTTTCGTTGGTGCCGCAAAGTTTTGCAAAAGTAATTGTAATTGTGCCTGAAATTTTGCAATTACTGGCGCTAGAAAGTAATTAAATTACAATTACAATTCCTTTGAGCCGAAAGTAATTCATTACAATTACAAATTACCAAGAAAAGTAATTAAATTACAGTAATTTAATTACTGTAATTGAATTACTACCCAAGTATGATATATATATATAAAAGGTTTGAGCGACAGTGGGCGCGTTCAGTAGCGGCCCCGGAGTCGAGGAGTCACTGACTCCTTCCACTGGACGGCCAAAAGTCACTTCCGGTGCACGTAACTCCGGGGCTTCAGAGTCGAGCTCCGAAGCACCAAGTCCGGAGACGGTGCGCGTAGAGTCAAAGGAGCTAAAGATGACGTCATTTCTTGACTGGTGACGATTTCCGGCGAGAAAATTCAAAGAGCTCTGACTCGAGTCACTCCGTTCGGGGGCAAGGGAGACGCTACTGAACACGCCCATTGAGAGGTGCTCCTTACAACAAAGCAGAAATGCGGAGGTAAACTGACCGACATTGTCTCTGCAAAGGAAAAATGTGTTGGTTCTGGTCTGCTCCCGCTGCATACATCGAAGTGCAGCGTGAACGCACAGCGCTCAAAACGACGCTGCCACCAGACTGCCCAAATAATGGCTTATTATATATATATATATATATATATATATATATATATATATATAAAATATATATAAGCTTTTTTTCTGCCCCTGAGTTTATGAACGAAATTTTGAAGTGTACCTCTACAACGCCGAATCACTGGCTGCCGTTTTACTGGCAACAACGAGCAGCAGCGGCGGCGCTGGGATCGCTCGTCACGAGTCAGGGACCTCGAGGACATTTCGGTGACTTTTCGGTGCACGGACATTTCGGTGCGTGAACTTTTCGGTGTACGGGCACTTAGGTAGAAGTCTTGATTATCTTTTGATTGTCTCTGAACGTACGTCGCATATTTTTATTACCATTCTGCTTATATTTACACGTTCATGCAGTATTTATGATCGGTGTGGGGCTTTCATCATTGCCTCTACAAATATCAATTCCTTTATTTGCAATGTTTATTAATCAAACCGACTATATTATTGTTGGATCGGAGACGCAATTAATTTTTGTAACACAGCTATGACAAATCTGCAATTCCTATCAATAAACCTTGTACCTTTCATGCTTCAAAACATAAAAGTTTCCAAATGTCCGCAATGTCTGGAGGTTGAACTATTCATTTCCAAACACATATCTTATTTACACCGAAATGTCCGGGCACCCAAATGTCCGTACACCGAAATGTCCCCGCACCGAAAAGTACTACACCGAAATGTCCGGATCCCCTCGTCGCGACCCTTCACGGGCCTTCTTTTCTTTTCAGAAGCGCAGTGGTGGACGGCGGGTGCATCACTACAAAAAAAAAAAAAAAAAAAACCGTTTCAGCTTCCGTCCGAGCGCAGCCAAAGCTACGTGTGGCCGGAGCCAATCACACGCCGGCAATAGGTCACGCGATCTCCCCTGCACTTTTGTATTACTCCGCTGCGCCGCTGGTCGTCCACGCCGCCCGCGCTCGCCGAGTATTTCGTCTGCTACTGGTGTATCAACGGTATCGGCTGCTACATGTTTAAAACGTGCCCTTTCACGTTCTGAAATTTAGTCACAGGGGATGCCAGTACGTAGTCTGGCCGCTGGCGTCTGTGTCCGAGCTTTCCACTTGTTCGGCGTTTCGGAATAGTGCAAGTACACATTGCAAGGTGCCCGATGACCCGGCCGTTGATGTTTCCTTGTATTGTCTGGATATACCAGGGCTCGAGGCGCAGTCCTTTCCACCAGCTTCTCGCCGTTCAATGTGATCGGCAGGTAAAGGGATGCCCTGATTTCGCCGCGTATCAGTGAATCGTAGTGACCCGGACGCTTTTCTCGTTTACAACGGATGCACTGTACGACGCAGCCGGAGCCTCCTGCCGAATTTGAAAGTAGACATTCATAACGACCTTTCGCGCCTGACGCCCAAACGTGCCTTTGCGAAAGGATGTTTTGAAGCGACGCGATGAGGAAAGCAGCGAACAACACGATTCGGCCTTTACGGGAACGAAATCACACAGAAAAACCGAGCGCTGCAGCCATGTTGCCAGCGGATGTACGTGTTTTCACCAAAGCAGATACATTTACATATATTAATAAAAACATAAACTTAAGGTATTAAATTCCTTTTGTTGCAAATCATTTTCAGCAGTACACATCTGGAATAGTGTGCAATGTTTACGCACAAATCAGTTATTAAAAAAAAAAAAAAAAACCTTTTGCGGACTACTTTGTGCTACGTAGGAATGCTCTTCTCGAAGTTGCGAACCGTCCCTCAGCCTTTGGCTGCGCTCGGACGGAAGCTGAAACGAAGTATAATGCGCGCGTTAACCCCCCCCCCCCCCCCCCCCCCGTTTACGCCGCTTCGCGGCGGCAGCCTGCGGATGACTCATTGAAAAATATTGACCCACCTAGCCCAGTACACGCCGCCTCGCGGCGCCCCACCGGCGGCGCACGCCCCCCTGTCCCCATCTTCACGTCTGGAGCCTGCATTGCAGAGTTTCCAACTGCTCGATCGAGGTCACGTGGTTTATCAACTGCATTTGAAATACGAGCTGTGCGGAGGTACGAAAGGCGATCGACAGTCAGCTAACGTCCCCGCCTTTCCGCCTGCTTTTCTCCTCGCCACGCGAAAACGCAGCGCATGCGCGCTTGCGACCAATCGCCCCAGGAGGCGTCCTCCAGTAAAATTAAAAACGCTCCCCCCCCCCCTTCCCCCCATGGTTAGGTGGACCCTCTCTACAGTCTAGGCTACAGCAGAGGCACAGGCACGAGGTGAGAATCTCGCTAGGGGCGCTTCTGTATATTATTCAGTGCTTTAACTCACCCCAGAGCCTCACCCTGGGTAGTTCGTGCACATGCTACCCACGCGGTTATGTTTTAATTTTCATAGTGCATAGAAGCGTGGCACTGCACGTGCTTGCATCCGCAAAGGAATTTGAAGTATCCAAACACTGCATGGGTTCTGAAAAAATTCCACCAGGCGGCGATACCCAAACTTCTCGCCGCGAATAGGGAGTATTGACTAGCTGCCATAACTGTGCTCGGCTGCTGAGCGCGTGGGGGGGATCGGTGGCCAAGTGGGCTAGCGCACACCTGCTCGGAGCACGTGGAGCGAAAGCTCGCGCTGCAGAACCCAGGGATCCTGGGTTCAATCCCCACCCCTGCCCGATTCGATCTGGATGAGCATCGTACCGGCGTGCGGTCGTGTATCACTACTGCGTGGTGCACGTTAAAGACCCCAGGCTAGCAGTTGTACTGCACTGGCTAAATTGCTCATCTACAGCGAGTGACTCGTTGCAACTTTAAATGGCTGACAAACTACACGCTGTATAAATATCCCCACAACCACAATTATTGCTGAGCGCGTGCTGACGGCGAGCTTCCGCAGTTCTTTCGCAACCTGCATTCCGCGCCATCAAGACTGCCGGTCTGAGCAGGCTCTTAATGTGAGCTTGTTCTGAGCATGCTCTCTTAACATCGCTCTCAAGGTTTCCAGTGAATACCAGCTGTGGAAGCTCGACATCAGCACGCGCTCAGCAGTCGCCCACACAGCTATGGCCGCCAGTGTCAAAGATACTGGCCCCAGCGCGTGGCTTCATCTATGGTTTCGTTTGTGCGAGAACGTGTGCAAATTATCTGCGAGATAAAGCCCCATGCTTAATTGGGTCAGCATCTTTTACAGCGGTGTTCACTAAGTATGAAACAGAGTATAGACCCTTTGCAGCAGCTGTGCATGAGCGCCGCCATAACCGACCTTCAGTTTTTGTTTCCTCTTATTTTGATCACGTCGTTCCATCATTACCACAAGTCACAAGAGGACAGGTTATTGCCATTTTAGATTTGCCTGATCTTCTCCCCAAGATTGGCCTTCGTGGAGGCTCGTCATAGCCCGCTTCAGTGTCTTGGTGCCTGGGTAATAAAAGGCTCGAGATACACCTAAGCACTTCTTTTAAGTTGTGAATTCGCAACTTTCAGCGATGGTGGTACCGCGGCGTGAGAATCGCGCTCCCTAGCTCCTGGATGATTGGCCTCATAATAAATGGGCTTGCCTACACCTTCCTGGCGTGAAAAAATAACGTAAGGCTCTAATACTGCTCGTATATAGCAAAACCAGAATTACTTACGCGTCGCAGACCCAGCCTCGTACCGCTGTTCCACGACGATCATCCAGATGACAGCCATTTTTATAGGCACCAGTGCGCCCCCAATAGGTCGTGAAAGTTGCGAATGCGAAAGCATGCACGCCGCTCTTCGCTCCCTTTCGTCTGCGGCGTACGGCGCGCTGACCTTGGGCGTGGAACGGTGGAGCCGCTGCCTCGCGGTGAGCGATCGTTGAAACTGACGCGCAGCGGCCAATGGGAGCTTCGTCGACGCGCGCCAGCCAATGGGACCGAAGCCGAAAAATCGTCAGCTTTACTTCGCTCCTTTGGGATCGGGGAAACTAGGTGCCGTGTCTAGGCTTTTCGCGTGGTTTCATAGCTGGGAACTGGCCAGTGGCGTACCAATCGCGCGACACGGTACACGCTACTTCGTCGTTGTCGTCGCCAAAAAAGCTAAAATAAAAAAATAAAAAAACGCGGTTGGGTGTGGCCACGTGACCTCCGACCTTGCGCTTCCGTGCTCCTGTTTAATCGCCTGGCAAAAAAAAAAAAAAAAATTAAAAAATTAGGGGGGGGGGGGGGGGGAGGGACGGTCAGTGTTCCTTTAAACACGCAAGCGTCTGGTATATTAAAACAAGGAACTTCGTGAGTGTTAACAGCTCTTAGTTGCAGTAAAAATTTCTTAATTAAACTGCGTCTATTAATGATGATAGACTGCAGTGTTGTGGCGATATCTTCTTCAGATTCGGCACTTAGCGAGGGTACTTGCAAGTAAATGTATAGACCATTCCATTTAGCGCTCTCTGGGTGGCACCATTTTGTTCGACCGCAGCGCCCTCTCCATACATCCGGGAAATGTTTGGTTCGACGGGGTAAAACGAGAGAGAGGGCACGCGCCCGACTCCGCTAGCAGACGACAAACCGGGAGGTTGCCGTTCTCCATCTTTGAGCTGTATCGGCCGGCTGGACGGAACATCGAACTCTCGCTCGTGGCTGCCGTTGTGAAGTGGTTCCCGTTCTTAGAATAGTTATGTCTACTCCAAAATCATCCTACAGCTCTCTGTTGTTCTATTTCTGTAAATGACCAACTAGCATATCTTTTTTCCGTTACTTAAATAGCAGTTGAGTCAACCGGCAGTACTACCCTCAACTACTGCGTGTATTGCGGCAGGAGAGCACGTTTTTTTTTAATATTTCAGACTTCCACTCATGGTCGCTAAAGGCCTACACCAGTACGAACTTTGTATAGTAAAAAAGGTACAGCAATCGGATTTACTTTTCGCCAGAGAGTCCGGCCAATCTGACACAGTTTTCCCTATTTTTTATTTTTTTTTTTTTTATTTGCACGCAGGTAACAGCGCAATTGGACCCTGTGAGTCTTTTTATCTAGCATAGCATTACACGACAACTGGCATACCAAAATCTGCGCATCTGCGCTTAAAAGTTCCAAAATGACGCGATTTTAAGCACAGTTTGCACGCCAGCCGGACGCTAGCTACAGCCCACTCGGCGGAGCGGACGACATGCGGGGTGAGAGGGGGAGTGCATTTTTTTCTCTTTTACCCTCTCTGCTATGACCCTAATGGAACGGTATATGTTTAATTTTACAGCGGAGCTGTTAAGGGCTAGTTTCCCCAGTTTCGTGTGCGTGGACAAAAAAAAAAAAAAAATGTCGACACAACACTTCAGACAGCTACCGCCATCTATGAGCGACGGCGGCAACGAGACAATAGGCAAGCCGGTTTTCTGGTTGCCGCCGCTTTCCAGCCTTTCCACTCTGGCTTGCCGACTTGCGGCCGGCCATTACTTCAATTCAATTCAATGTTTATTTGATGAGCTGAAGAGTTTGGTCCCATATCCTGGGACCGGCAACTTCAAATCAAGTAATGTACAGTGTGAATGATGTATAACATCCAATTATAAAGTCTGAACACCATGAATAATACTCTCAGTTACCATACACGCACAAAACAAATTACATGGCGAGAGAAGCGATTACGCAATAAATACATATGTATAAACGATTACTGTAACATAGTAATAAAATTACAATAAAAAAACGCAGTTATCTTCTAAGGACGCGTCGTGCGTATTTTGTCCTTCGAATAATACCTAATACCGGTCAACTATCTTTGTTTCAGTAAAAAAATCACGTAGTAAAGTTGATGCCCTCTTCTGGCTTTTTAAGTCCGGCCAAGGGCCTAAAACTTTGGCCAACGAAAAAGAGCGATTGTCGAGTATGCTTAGTCCCACTCGTAATCGAGTTCGCCACTGGTCGTATCTTGGACAGTCCATTATTATGTGCTCAACGTCTTCCACGGGATGGCCACACGTGCAGCTCGGTGTTTCCACCTGTTGAATTCGGCAAAGAAATCTGCCGGTGTAGGCGACATTTAGTCGTAGGCGATGAATTAATGTTTCAATAGGTCTGCTCAAGTAATTATGAACTGGACACCGAAGTTCTGGGTCAATTAAGAAGAGTAGGCTCTGTTCCGAGATGCTCTTGAGCCACGTGTCAGGGGACATCCTGTTTCTCAGACAGCGAATGTACCGCTTGGCATCGCTTTTTGTAAAAGGTGTGAGCTGGACGTTGTTGCTTGTATATGCATCCGTGGCCAGTTGGTCAGCTTGGGTGTTTCCTGAAACACCGCTATGCCCAGGAACCCATTGAAGGTGTACGGTATGTCCAAATCCTATTGCTTCCCCAAGTTCTTCACAAATTCGGTACACAAGAGGCATATTTTCGTTGCGAGTATTCAGGGTCTTAATGGATTGCAGTGCTGGCTTGGAGACGGTACATATAACCCAGGAATTCGCTGTCAAGCTATTTTTGATGTACATTGCAGCCGCGAGTAAAGCATGCAATTCTGCGGTAGTTGAAGAAGTATGATGTGACAACCGAAAGGATGACCAATGGTTGAAATGGGGTACTACAAATGCTGATGTTGATCCTTCATCCTTGGTTGATCCGTCGGTATACACGTGGATGTTGTCGTCATATTTTTGCTCTAGATGTGCAAGAGTCAATGTCCTTGCAACGTGTGTATTGACCGATGCCTTTGTTTCCATGCCTGGAATGTTCATGTTGATGTCTAGTAATGGTAGCATCCATGGTGGCTTATGAATGTCCTGGACCCAGTGTGTTTGTTCAGGGATTAACAGGGGCACGAAATTTAATGTTCGAAGGAAGTTCGTCCCTTTGCGAGAAAGAATTTCATTAAAAAGGGGCCTCGCAGAAAGTCTAAAAAAATTACGGCATACTTACTGGATTCTTAGGATAGTTACTGGTGGTTCTTTGGCTGTAGCTAGTACAAGCGCACTGGATGTTGCTCGCGGAAGACCTAAGCATATTCTTAGACTTCTTGCAAGTATATAAGTAAGGCGAGCTTCTGATGTGTTGGAAAGCCCCTGTAACACAGGTATAGAATAGGCAATCGCTTGTCGCACTAGCGCCAGTGTGGAATGAGAGCATTGAATCTACTGAGGCTCCCCATTTTGCACCCGCGATGCATCGAAAAACATTAATTACACTATTAATTCTCCCCTCCAGCATATCTATATGTTTGGACCAAGTCAGGGATTGATCCAGTAGGACTCCAAGAAATTTGTATGATTGAACTCTCTGAATTGAGTCTCCATTTACATTAAGTTCAAAACCAGGAAGCTTTTTTCTGGTAAATGGTATAAATGCCGATTTCGTGGCAGATAGCTCCATTCCTCGTTCTCTTAAAAAATTGTTTGTTGTGTCTAAGGCTATCTGTAACTGATTCTTTAAAATATCTGGGGACGAGCCAGAGATCCAGATACAAATATCGTCAGCATATATAGATATTCGTAAAGGTGGCTGGAGTTTCTGCGGTAACTGCGCCATTACGACATTGAAAAGAGTAGGGCTCAACACGCTACCTTGGGGTACTCCATGGTGCAGTTCATGATGCTTGCTGTCTCCATCATTTGTACACACTACGATGTTCCTGCATCGAAGAAACTCTTGAATCCTGCGAAGCATGCGTCCGTGTACACCAAGAAGCACAAGTCCTTCAAGAACATGAGCGTGACTAACCGTATCAAATGCTCGGCGAATATCTAGGAACACTGCCACTGTAATGTTCCCGTTTTCTCGTTCATACTCTACACAGGTGGTGAGGTCTAAGATGCCATCCATTGTGCATCTACGTGGACGAAATCCTGTAATTTCTTCGGGAAACGCCTTACTAGTTTCCAACCACCACTGCAGCGGTTATGTAAGATCTTCTCGAGCAGCTTTCCGACGCAACTGGTTAAACTTACAGGGCGGAAGGAATCCAGGCTCAGTGGTGATTTCCCAGGTTTTAAAAGTGGAACTATTTTAGCTAGCTTCCACGATTCCGGTATTGTCTCTGTTCTCCAAACTTCATTGTATATTTCGAGAAGAGTGCTGGTGGCATCGGGGCCGAGATTTGTTAGTGCATCGTAAGTGATCTTATCAAGACCAGGAGCTGTAGACTTGCGGGTGTTGTGAAGCGCACAATAAATTTCACGTATGTTGATTTCATGATCTAGCTCTGCATGCACTAGATGCCTCTCGTTCTCGAAAGTACGAATAGCCTGCGTCTCGGAAGATTGGTATTGGGAAGTTGTTACCACAGAGCTTTGTTGTGCTAACAGAGAGCAAAATTCATCCCCGATCGTCACTTCCGACATGCCCCTCAGAAGAGCTAGCGCGCGGAAAGGTTGCTTTTGCATCACAGGCGTGCGAAGAGAACGAAGTATTTTCCATACTATTGGAATCGGTGTGAAGGGGGTCAGGTTACCGCTGAACTTCCTCCATCGGCGAACTGAGAGAATTTGCAGCTCTCGACGCATAAGCTTGTGAATATGTTGGGCCTGGTTGTAGTCTTCAACATTTCCTGATCTTCTATAGCGGCGTTCTGCTCTTCGTCTTTCTGCGCGCAGCTTCTCGTATTCACCATTAACACCAACGTGTCCGTTAGGTACAGGTACAAGACGCGTTGCTCGTTCGTAACTGAGCAAAATTGAGTTTGCAAAATCATCGGGTTCTTTTAAATTTGTATGTTTTAAAGTATTTAAATGTCTGAACATCTTCCAGTTTGTTATCCGTGCTCTATGTTGCTGCCCACGAATATTAAGAAGAGGGTGTTGTACGAGAATGGGAAAATGGTCGCTACCTCGGGTTTCCCTGTCTGTCATCCATGTCATTTGAGGTGAAATGTCTGGAGAGCATAGAGTCAGGTCTAAACAGCTACAGTAGGTAGGGCCACGAACAAAGGTCGGTGATCCGTCGTTGAGAACGCATATGTTATTCTTGTCCACATACTCGGCAATAACATTTCCACGTCGATCGCAGTGGTCACTCCCCCACATTGTGTGGTGTCCATTGAAATCTCCACATATAATAAAAGGAGCAGATACGTGACGAAATATTTCAGAAAACCCAAATGAAGTTATTGTAGTTTGAGGTTCGATGTATACGCTCACAACTGTAACTGAAGATTTACCACACCGCACCTTGCAGGCGACGAATTCTGGGATCTCTTTTGTCGAAGAAAATAGGTGCACTGATACCAGATCTTTCTGTACAGCTAACATCGCTCGGCTTTGACCATTTTGACGAGATGATTTGTACTGCACGTAGTTTGAGAGGCGAAAGTCGTCGTCCACGCGAGCTTCGGTTAATGCCAGTATTGGTATAGTGTTCTTTTTAAGAAATTGACGAAGATCACCAGACTTTTGTCGTAATCCGTTGGCATTCCACTGAAATATTCCTATATGGCTGTACAAATCAGGCATTGGAATACTCTTCATTCATCAATGTTCGTGAAGACTTAAGTAATCTTTCCATAGCGAATAGTGCTGTTACCTCAGGAAGATTGTTGGCTGCGGGCACGGCGCTGAGTATGGCCCTTAGAGCCGTAAAAAACATCGGTACCAGCAAATGCGAAAAGTCGCTCGATTGCCGTGTCTCAAAGTAATCCTCCCGATGATTGCGTCTGCGCATATCACGCTTCTGTTTGCGGGGTGCAGGTACAGGGGAGAGGTCTGATGTTCGGTCTCCTGGAGGCGTTTGACCAGAAATCGTCGAGTTTGGGTGAGATGGAGTCTTAAACTGGATCTGGGCGTTTAGTTGGCGTTTTAACACCTCAGAATACTGCGACCTTTGAGGTGATTGAGATACCTGTGTCTGCTGTGATGATGTAGAGGGACGAGGGGGAAGTGGAGGTGGGCGAGAAGGTGGTAGAGGAGGCAGCGGGGGGCGTGTGACCTCAAGATTCGGGGAAGGATAACGGTTATTTTGTATTGGTCCATTCAGGATTTCATGCTTTCTGGCTGCAGCTGCTGCCTTTTTGTGAGGACAGCCTGAAAACGAAGCGCAGTGATTGCCTCCACAATTTGCACACTTCGGATTAGTTTTGTCCATGCAGTCCTTGTAGCTGTGTGGTCCAGCGCACACCTTGCATCTCTGTTGGCCGCAACAGTGTCTTGCGAGATGCCCATGTCGTTGGCATCGAAAGCACTGTACCGGTGTTCCAAAGTACTCCATCACAGGATGACTAGTGAAGCCCAATAGGACCCGTGCAGGCATCGGGTGATTCTGTGGAAAGTGAAGCAGAACACTTTCTGTTGGTTGTTGCTCCATGCTGCCGTCTTCTTTCCTTGAATATGCAATTTGTCGTTGGACTGCGATGACACCAGCGTCCTTCAGGTAGTCGAGCAGTTCGTAGTCTGAGTATTGGACAGGAATGTTGTTGACCTTGCCAACATTGCGTGTGTATGACTCAGACACGGTCACTGTCACGTCGAGTCCGACAAGAGATTTCATCATAAGAAGCCTGTTCGTTGAGTTCAACGTCGCCGTGTTGACCGTGATGGTGCCATCTTTCCTTATGCGTGGTGCTAGTAATTTCTCTTGTGATACTGTCACGATTTCTTTTGCTATTTTGTTGGGGTTGATTTTCCAGAACGAGGTTCCCTGTTCTTTTGGTTTGATGATCAGTGGGATTCCGGCGGGTCGATTTTTCCGCACTGTGACTTGTGTGAAGTCGTCTTCGTCTCCAGGAGTGTCGTCATGAAACGAGTAGTTGGATGTCCTCTCCTCGTCCATTTGTTCCGAGGGAAGGTTCACGCACTGTTTCTTCGTTGGAACGTCGTCATTGATGTCCTTAGCCGTCAGTTGCGATTCTTGTAGTGGTTGACGCGTTTCCGCTGCAGAAATGTGGCTCGTAGTCGCGACGGTATCCATTTGAGCGTCCGAGGTCAAGGTCTGGTGGATCGGGTCATTGGAGCGGGGCAACTCTGTCGCAAGTGGTCGCTTTTTAGGTGGCAGGGTTGTGCCCGGTAGTAGCCCCGTAGGGACCAGTTACTAAAAGAAATGTTGAGGTAGCCAAGTTGAGCAGAATAGCATAAAAGTTCAAGCTTACAGGAAGAGCGGCAGAAAATGTTGCTGGCTATTCCAATCGTCGTCGTCGTTTTTCTGGTCTCAGCTTAAGGTGAACGGAGTATAACGGAGTATAACATCGAGCAGCCTTAAAAGCCCTCTTAAATTTCGTCGAGGACATTGACTTGCTGACACTGCTATAATTATTTTTCTCATCTTCTCTCATTTCCCATCCTAAACTACACACTATAGCGTGTATATATTTTAACATTTCATCTCATCATCATTGACCCTTTGTCGATCGTCTGTCTGACCCCTCTCCCCTCCCCACCGCAGAGAAGCCTGTTAGAGCGCAAAGCTCAGACCTGTCTGTTTTAATCAATATATTCTCTCTCTCTAAATGCCTGATGCAGGCGTTGCGGGATGATTTTGAATGAAGAATAAGGGCAGATTACTTGGGAGGAGCACCGATGATCTGAGGTGCGCAGAGCAATGAAAGATGGACACAGTGCAATATACTTCATCCGCATTTATTCTTTGCAAGACGGCAAGAATAAAAACTTCACACAGACTGGTGAAGAGCATAAAGAAGAACGCAACCGTCGTGCATATTTGCGGCGAGTGGAAATGCATCTAAACACGTGGTAGTGGGTGGACCGCGTAGCCATAGGACCGGCGGCGCAGCGACTTGCGGATGAGGGCCGGCACTCGGTCGCGCAAAGAGGCGAAGCGGCAGCCGCTGCGACGTCCCCGCATAGGGCTCGCGAGCTGGGAAGGAATAGACTGTGTTTTAGCATCTGCTGGCGAGGACACGCGTGAAGACTCGCCACACAACGACAACAAGAAGCAATGAAGAAGAGCTCGAACCTGAACATTTTAACCCCCGACACTAACAGAGTTAAGAGTAACAGTTAAAGGCAACAGAGGAAGTGAACATACAACAATGCAGCAAGACATTTTCCTGACCCCCAGCCCTACTCACCATGGAATTACCGTTTATTTATTTTAACTACAGATTCCCCATGAATAGCGACGCGAACCACGATCCACTGCTCTCAATAATATACGATCGAACTGCGAAATCCAAACTCTAGAAGCTAGGGCAACATGATGAGGGATCCTTGAACGGGACACATACCTTCCACGTTGGCATGTAGCCTCGAGTAAAGAACCTCTGGTTGCGCGGTGTCCTCTTGGCCTTGGTGGCCCGAAGAAAAGACGCCAGCCGCTGTCCGATTCCTCTCTTGGACGCCGCGGGTGATGGAGGCGAAAGAGGGCTCAGTTCCGATTGGGAGAAACGGAAGGGCCTCCCAGAGGCTCGTGGCCGGGGTCCATGTGACGTCTCGCCTGGAGGCCTCTTAGGTGCGCCCTCGGACGACGTCGTTTTAGGAGAAGGCCCCGGCCCTTGTGGCGGCGAACCTGGAGACGGGTGACTCGGAGACAATGACGCGCAGCACGTCTCAGGCGACAGGGGAGGCATGGAGGACGGCATATCCCAGAAGCTGCCGAACACGTCCCGGTATTTGGCTGCGACACGAGACTGCGACCTGGACCGCTCCGCCTGGAAGATTGAAGGCACACGGATTATGAGTGGTTGATGGGCAAAACTTGTAAACAAAATGGAGGAAAGCCAATCCATGCGAAAGTTCAATAGCTTATCTCAGTTCTGGCAAAGACAATCAGCACGACAATAGGTCCAGTGGATAGTAGGTACATACCGTTCCCAGTTCGAGCTTCGTCTCTAGTCTTCTCGTGAACTTGTGGATGGACTCGTTCTCGCGTTCTTGGTAGCGTCGTCTTGATCGGTCGAGTGAGAACTCGTACAAGCCTACCATGCTTTCCTTTAATCAAAAACGAAATTAACAAGTAAATAAGCATTCGATCGCGCATTTGAGCTCGCAATTTGAAATAAAGGCATTAGTTTTAAATAAGACGACGCGAGGCACATGTAAAAAAAAGAAAAAGGAGTACATTGGCCTAACAAAAATAGAGAAGAAATAAAGAACGAGAAGTGCACTGAACTGAACGAAAATTGCACTTTTAGGATTGTGAAAACCTGAGACAAAAAAAAAAAGGGAGACAACACCCACACACCAAAGACATGCACGGGAAGTGCAGAACAAAACTACACGCTAGTAACTTCCCTTCAAAAGTTCTCGAATCTTGTCCCTCGTGGTTTGCCTCCATCGCAACGGTCGACTGGGCTCTGGTTCTCCATGTATCGTTCGCAGCAGCACCTCGCTCTT
>JABSTQ010005825.1:0-15246 GCA_013358835.2 Ixodes persulcatus
TTTTTTGCCACTCTCTTGGACTGTGAAGACCCACTCAGCACGGTTCTCTACCTACATTTTTGCGGTTTTGCATTCAACGTTTTCTTGCCCTTCTTGAAAGTTTCCACTAAATTTTTTTTTATGCATGCTGCGTACCCCTTTTGTGTTATCTTCCATTCTGAGAAATAAGGCTGTTAAGTGCCTGCCATTCAAGCTTTTCTGCTCGACATTCATGGGAAACGAAGGAGGTGAAGAGCATCGAGCGGTCCTCGATGCGATTTTGCGCACATTGCTCTTCCCCCTCCCAGAGATAATCCGCGTAGAATCCTCTGTCATCTCCAAAAATAGTTTTCCTGGTTGGGGTGGGAGATGGGTCAGTCGCGCTCGTTTCTTTGCCAAAGTGCTGCTGTGAAAAGAGGAAACTCTCCCCAAAACGAAGTCAGCTTGAATTCCGTCCGATCGTCAAGATGTGACTGTCGTCGACTGTGACTGTGTTATTTGAGATCTTTCTCAAATAAATTCTTTTTGGATAAGGCTGCATCGTGTGGTACGTACACTATATTCTTCGAATGTTAACACTTGCTAAATTGTAAGTCCGTGTCCTGTTCATCGGTAAACATGTTATTTGTGAGCGTGAAAAATGCATGCCTTTTGGCTATCTTCTGTTGTAAATTATTTTCGACAGCTAAGCGCTTTGTCGTTTGACATACGGCGAATCGCGCGGCGCCGTCAAAACTTATCGTAAAAAAAAAAAAGCTAGAACGATACATTCCAGTCACATTCGTTCTGTCGTACGCGTACCCCAAAAAAAATAGTTTATAGGTTTTTTATTGCTTTTTGTTTTTTTCAAATGTGGTACATGCTTTCTCAATAACCCCGGGAAAATACATGCACCATGAAACACAAAATACAGCGGGAAAATACGAGAATTTAGCCGCCAGCAGTGCTTGAAAGTGCGCCTACGGAGGCTGCGCCTATCGAAATCACAGTCCACTCGGTTAGGGTTTGCAGGACGCCGGTGAGAGTCTAGCCTCAACCCAGTGAATGAGCTCGAAAATGGTTTGCTGCCCCTGGGGTCAAGTCTTTCTTGGAAAGGTGTATACACGGTAAATAAAGCTATTATTATTATTATTATTATATTAAAGTGTAGCATATAGCAAGATACCATGTTTCAAAATAAAACTTATAACTGTGGTCGGTCTAAAACTATATACCCAATGGTTACAGATAGCCTAAAATTCGTACAACAAAGTTAAAAAAAATATTTTTTTTTTTTAAGCGAAAATTTAATTTGTGAATTTGGCCCCTCGCCAGTATTGAAAATATTGCAATATCCCCGTTTCAAAGAAATCTGAAAACACGTACTTCAAGAAACAATCAAACTGTGACTGTGTTATTTGAGAAAGATCTCAAATAACATAGTCACAGTCGACGACAGTCACATCTTGACGATCGGACGGAATCCAAGATGACTTCGTTTTGGGGAGAGCTTCCTTTTTTCACAACAGCACCAAGTCAAAGCAACGAACGCGACTGACCCGTTTCCCACCCCAACCCGGACAACTATTTTTGGAGATGACCGAAGACTCTGCGCGGATTATCTTTGAAAAGGGGGGAGAACAATGTTCGCAAAATCGCGACGAGGGTTCGTTTCCCGTGAATGTCGAGCAGAAAAGCTTGAATGACAGGCACTTACCAGCCTTATTTCTCACAATGGAAGATAACACAAAAAGGGTACGCAGCACGCATAAAGAAATTAAGTGGAAACTTTCAAGAGGGGCGAAAAAACGTCGAATACAAAAGCGCAAAAACATAGGTCGACAACTGCGCTGAGCGGGTCTTCACAGTCCAAGAGTGTCAGAAAATGTTTAGCTGATAGAGGGCGCGAGAGCCGCACCAGCCGCATCAGCATCAGCAACATGGCGGCCATGGCGGCGGCCTAGGAGCGTTTTTTGGAAAAGTGTATTGGCAGAATAGAAATCGGCATCAACCGCATCGTGCTTCGCAAAACATGGCCTCCGAGATCCCGAAGCGAGCGATTCGCGCGCGGCGCGCGCTTCGGGATATCGGAGGCCATGGGCAAAATGACGGGATGACGAAATGTTAGGCTAGGTGGCGCAAGCTGCCGCCCGATACAAAGGGTATAGCTATTACCATTCATCAGAGCCGTATATACTGCTCTGCCATTCATCCATTCATCCAGCCATTTGGCGTCATCGGGCGTCGTGTTGGGCGTCGTTCATGACTTGGTTTCCCTCAAATTTTGCTTCAAAACGTCTTAAATTTCCTATTTCCGGCGCCTTCATAATGACTGCATGAGCAACCGGCGACCTGACCACAGTTCGCTTGTTGGTGAGGGTATGCCAATGGGTCCTGCCGATCCCATCGAGCAAGGTAAGACGGATTGCTTCAACGCTTACAAGTTTTTATATTTATTTGTGCTTCGAGTACACAGTATTCAACGTTTTAATAACGTTAACGGTATTTTAGAGGTGATGTGGAGGAAATTTTGTGCACGTTTTTTTTTTGCATCCATGGTGGTGTAGGCCTCGATCCCGCGTGCAACGGACCACGATTTACGGCTGTCTAGATAGTTGGGGGCCTAAAAGGAACCGAGAAAACGGCTCATGACACGCAACGCGTTGGAATTTCACTCCAGGTTATTACTGATCAACGGATGGTTCACAGATTTGCGTTTGAGTGTGCAGAGTATACCTATAGCCCCTTCCCCTGGCAGATGCCGAGCGCGCACTTCGTCTCACCTTAGCAGGGACTAACCGCGAATACTGTGCTAGAGCGAGTGGCTAGCCTTGACTGACCTTATGATGTACCGCAGGAAAGGCTACAAGCGCGAGCTCCTTGCTCTAAGGCGCATCTCGGCGGCACAAGCTATGAGCTCGCGCTTCTAGCCTTCTCTGCGGTACAACATAAGGTGAAACGGAGTATAGAGCACTCGCTGCACGAGCGCTCGTGCAGCTGCTGAGGCTTCATTCGAAGCAACTATCTCGCGCTTCTAGCACGCGCGGCTAACAATAGTCCATACTGACGTGAGAGGAAGTATTAGCGGCGAGATGGCGAGATGTTTCGGTGGCGCCCTCGTTTGGTTATCTTTCGTGACGTCATTCCCTTGGGAACAAGTTCGATGGTGTTTGTAATGAGCATGGTGAAAGCCTGAAATCAGCGTTCTCAAAGCAACACTGACAACACCGTCAAAATTAAAGTTCTCACATTCCTCTTATTTCCGTCGATGAGACATCCTTTGCTGACGTCATAGTCAGCATTCGGCCAATTGTGGTGGGGCGACCACAGCGACGCTTTTGATCGTTCACGTCGCCAATAGCGGTCGTCGAGCAGTTGGCCTCCGTGCGCGATCGGTCACGTGATCCACCCCAGTGGCACGCGCTGCGGAGCATATCGAGCGTAACGCTCCCAGCGCCACCGCTTTCAGAGTGTCTGCCCTCGCTTTTTAACAGTTTCGGTTCCCATTGCTATCTTGCTGAAAGCTTGAAGTTCTGATCGGAACTTCATGCTTTGAGCAAAAATTTGGATTGTTTACTACTTGATTAACGGTGACCCCGACGTTGAGACACAATTTATTTTTTCTTACAGTTATATAAACCCGACGAAGACAACTACAAATACTTTTGTACGAGCCGTGGGATGCAATTAAGCAATACCAAACATGTATGCCGTAAAGCGATCGTCATCTCCAAAGGCGACTTCCATCTGCGGAGTATTTGGCGTATTGTCTTCTAATTATTCCAATTACATTACACAGACCACACAAAGAACAAACGACATACCTAGCTCTTCATCCGAATAGGCGCGCACAACGCCTTCGATGTAACGCGATATCTTGGGCCTCTTTCGCTGTCAAGGCGAACGACTCGGCAAACACCTCGCCAAGAACGGCTGCCTTGTCATCACTCGAGCTAGAGCTAAGCTGGTATCTTCGTCGCTGTCGCTGATTTCGCTATCACTGCGTTTTATTAGACCTTCCTGAAATTAACTGCAACCATGTCATCGCCGCAGTATGCTCAGGCAAGTCAGTCATGACGATAGGAATGAAGGCAAGCACAGCAAGAGAGCCCACCCAGCGATTGAAACAAAAAAGCCACGAAACTCCTTCCCTCCCCCACGGGAACATTCATAACGAAACTGAAATGCTGCGAGTGGCTACAGATTGTACTCCTCCGAAAAAGGCTGCGCGGAGACCTACTCTGGACCGCTCGACGCGCTCCGCCACTTTCCCACGGATCAGTTAGAGCTGCTCGGCGAGCGCCCCACCAGCTCCAGATCTACAAGCGGCACACGGGGAGATTGCTCGCATCTCGCGAGGGGAACAAGAATCCGCTTGGTGAGCGCGCGCCGAGCGCTCGCTATTTGCCAGAGGAAGGAGCTAATAGTTCTCACGTGACGTCACTTCCCCTACTCCCGCCCGCCGGCCGCCATTGCCAGGTACTGAGAAGCGGACGCTGCCGCCGCTTCTCAGTACCTGGCAATGGCGGCCGGGAGTTATGTTGGACAGACGGGGAGGAGTTTAAATGATAGGCTCAGGGAGCACAACTCTTCACTGAGAGCCAACGTCGGAGGGCATTTGGCGGTGCACTGCAAGAGCTGTTTGCGCAAGCCGTCCTCCGGGGAGACCACGCTTGTAGATAGGCACAAAGACAAGGTGACGAGGGAGGAGAGGCTTTTTACATAGCGGAAAGCGGGGCGCAGTCCAGCAGCGAGCCATCGGTGACGCTATCTGTGAAAGAGATGTTGTTCTGGACTTCGACAATGAAAAAAGGGGGGGTGGGGGAGGGAGGACGCGGCACGTGAATGACCGGTGCTTTATGTGATGTGGCAGAAAGGTTGGCGCATGTGTAGATTGCTGCCTTTTGTTTACTTTTTATGTTTTCTGTAATAAAACCGTCACTTGCGAGTCAGCGCCTGTCCCGTCCTGTTTGTTCCTTCCTTCTAGTCTTTGTCGTTCTGCGCTGTTTTACCTACATTTTGTTTATGTTTCGCTACAACAGATGAAGGCCGTTAAGGGCCTGGATGCCCATAACTATTTCATGAGCGGATGGGTGAAGAGCCCGACAGCAATGCGTCTCCCATCGAAGCGTACCGTTGTGCTGAGCGAAGCGAGTTGACAGGCAATAAAAACAAGTGTTTTTATGAGAGCCAAAGAGCCGAAGGTTTGCCTCTAAACCAAGAGATGTGCCCGTACTTGCCGCATTAGAATTCGCAGCATCTTAGCTGGGTAGACTCGGTGCCACCGCCGCACCATCGACACGCATATGCTATAAACTACACAATTACAGAAACGCTGCGAGAAAGGTAAAAGCACATCCCTGCAGCGTGACACTACCAGACACCAAACACTGCCTCTGCCGCTATGGCAATGCGCACAGTGTGCAAACAGAAGCTTCCAGCAATCCACGCACAGTTGAGCAACATATTTCTAAGCGGTAATGAAGTGACGACCGCAGATGCGGACACTTCCTCTGTATGCAAGCAAGCCAGAGGCTTCAGCGTTTCTCGGAGAGCAGCTTTCTACGCTCACATTGTCGCATTATCAAACGGTGCAGCCCTACATTTGGCTCTGTGTTACTCTGCTGTGCCGAGGATTTGCTTCTGCTTTGGCAGCCGAACATCGGCATGACTGCATTACTGCAACCGCACACCAGAATAAAAAAACATGCACCGTGTGCGCCACAAACGCCGTAGCGACGCAGCTAACGCAGTAGCGGCCAACGTTGCCGGCGCCGATCCCGAAACCATGCCAGTACTTGGTAATGGCGCTGACATATCCCATAAGTCCCGGCTGTGACGTCCGTGTGAACTATGTAAATGAATGGATGGATGTTAATGGCTGTACCCAGAGCCGTATATAGAGAGAGTGGTCAATGGGATGAGCCGGCAGAGCCAGGGCGTGCACGAAAGGCAGATAGATGGCTTGGCCAACCAGAAGCCGAAAAGAATCCCCTAGCAGTGGTATTGAGAAACACTTTTAATAAGTGCGTAAGAGTTAGTAACTATTTAAGCGCTGTTTGCAGACTTGCAACAGAGTACGACCAAGAGAGACTGGACCGATTTTTAAGCCTCTTGTCTCTCTCGGTCGTGCTCGGTTGCAAGTGTGTGAACGGCACTTTATGGTTGAAAATATAGTGCGCGTGATGTTTCGTTTATAATCATGCAAAAAGATGTAAGAATCGAATGTGCCGCTCAAACTCTGTTTTTCTCGGACAGAGTCTGACCGCTCGGACGTGGCTCAGACGGCATATTCCCGGCTCTCGGTGCCTGGCATACACATCACGTCGATCGTTCTCCTAGATTTTGATTTTGCATGACCGCGATTGAACAATCATGTGCGCCATATTTTCAGTCACTGAGAGTTTCTCCGACGCACTTATTAATTTTGTTTCTCGCAACCATTGCCAGGGTATTATTCGCGGCTTCTGGCTGGCCACGTTTGAATCTGTGAAGACGCCCTGGAACCCGCCCAGCCCGCTTTTGGCCAATGGCGCATCCTCATTCGCCTCCTATACTTCCCAATGAATGGCCAAACTCTCTCTACGAACGGCTCTGGCTGTACCCTTTGTAACGGGCAGTAGCTTGCACCGCATGGCCTAAGTATAAACCGACAAACATTTGATTCCTCTTGCCCTTCAGGCAGTGGGGGAATGACCAGGATGACCTTTTGGGGATCGGTAAAAAAAAACTAAAAGCATCACCCTCCTCCCGTCGGCAAGGGAGTCGCTGGGCGGAAGTGTGTTGCGATCTCTTTTCAATGTTGCCGTTGGGCGGTTGATTAAAGCGGCCAAAACACAACTCAGAAATAGCCTTTTTATTTAATTTTGCACCAAATTTGTAGCCACTGTTTCTAAAAAAAGACATGTCATAACATAACGAGTTAAATAATGAGGCTCTGTACACCCCTAGTCAAATTGTGAATATATGTTGCCATAGTGAGAGTAATGGAGGTTCATTTTTCAAAGGTGTCGGATGGGCACGTCGCATGTAGAGGAAGCTTTTTTTCTTGCTGCCAGAGCCCTAACTTCAGTCTGGTAATTGCCTCAAGGATGTCAAGCTTCATCTTGTTTTTGTAAAATTAGCTCAAAGACAAGGGAGGAAGAACGTAGAGACAGGATAGAGCGCTGCTTACAACTGGCATTTAATACTGGGAGAGAAATACAAGGAAGAAGTACATACATTTAAAAGAGAAAGTGACAAAAAAACATGAGAAATTGTCAGTGAAAGAAGGAGCGGAAGAACAAGAGAAACAACGTCCCTTTACATTATTACGCATGCCCCATGCTGCATGAACATACCGGACGCTATAGAGAATTCTGCAACAGAAAGTGCCACTGCCTGGTACAGCTGGAGAAATCTAGAGCCTCTGACGTAAGCTACAGCACCAAGACGTGTCGAACCAGTTTTCTGACCGGAGATTTGCACAAACTACTCATGAATGTCTAAAAGTGTATGGGACATTTATGGCCACCTCTGTTGTAATTGTGTTTTTCCTTTGTCTTTCATAGTACACATGGAGATGTCTATTTGCGTAGGTGATGGAGGCGCATGCTCAAAGAAGATCAGCTGCCTACCAGAAACCACGACAGACATCTTCTTCAGGTGCTGTTTCTGCACTCATGTCACCAGTGATCAGCGTGGAATCCTCAAGCACCTGGTTGTTTGTGGTGAAGAACAACTTGAATGCCAGCAGTGTCCAAAGTCCTCTGAAATGGAAGACTTGACATGCCATAGTGAGATTCACAAACAAGAAAGGACGTTTGAGCGTCCCCAGTGTCCAGCAGCATTCCGGGGAAATAGTCAAGCGGTCAATCACAGTCAAACGCACACAGGTGAAAAACCTTCCAAAAGCCAGAAATGCCCCCCAGCCCTCGCTTGGAAAAAGCCGTTTAGGTGCACCAGCTGTCCGGAGGCATTCTTCCAAAACATAGACTGTATCACTCACATTCAAACACACACAGACGAGAGACTTTACAAATGCGAACTATGCCCCAAATATTTTAGTATACGTGGGCACCTGACTTACCATATGCGGACGCATACGGGTGAGAGACCTTACAAATGCGAACTATGCCCCAAATTGTTTAGTGTGCGTGGGAACCTGACCCGCCACATGCGGACGCATACGGGCGAGAGACCTTACAAATGCGAACTATGCCCCAAATTGTTTAGTGTGCGTGGGAACCTGACCTGCCACATGCGGACGCATACGGGCGAGAGACCTTACAAATGCGAACTATGCTCTCAATCCTTTGGTATACGTGAGAGTCTGACCTTCCACATGCGAACACATACGGGAGAGAGACCTTACAAATGCACGCATTGTCCCAAGGCATTTACTCGGATCTCTTCTCTTGGCCGCCACATGCAGACACACACACGCAAGAGGCTCTACAAATGCGAGCAATGTTCAAAAGCCTTCAGTCAGCGTGGGAACCTGACCTGCCACATGCGGACGCATACGGGCGAGAGACCTCACAAATGCAAACTATGCCCCGAATCCTTTGGTATGCATGAGACTCTGACCTACCACATGCGAATACATATACCTAAGCGAAAGCAATGCCCCCAAGCCTTTAGTAAGAGCAAGAACCTGATGTGACATATTCAAGTGCACACAGCTGAGAGACATTACATATGTGAGCAATGTCCCCAAGCCTTTAGCGTGCGTGGGGACCTGGCCTGCCATATGAAAACAAAAAACATACAGGAGAGAGACGTTACAAATGCGAGCAATGTCCGAAAGCGTTCATTCAGATCTTTCATCTTACCCGCCACAAGCTAAAGAAACATGGATGACACTATACAAATGCAAACAATGTCCCGAGCCTTTAGTTAATGTGAGAATCTGATGCAGCAGATTCAACTGCACATAGGAGAGAGGTCTTTCAAATGCGAGACATGTCCCAAAGCCTTTAGTGTGTGCGGGATCCTGATGCAGCACATATAGGCTCTTTCTGGTGCTGTAGAAATGGCATGTCCCATAACTTGTCCAAATCAACCGAGCCCACCAATAAAAAAAAAAATATTCTGTATGTTTATACAGCCAGAAGTTAGTCGGCCTCAATGGGCGTCTGGTGTCTCAGCTGTAGATGAGAAATTTAGCCACTGCGGTACAACCGCTACCCTGGGACCTTCAATGTGCACCACGCAGTAGTGATACACGATCGCACGCCAGTACGATGCTCATCCAGATCGAAACGGGCAGGGGTGGGGATTGAACCCAGGATCCCTGGGTTTCGCAGCGCGAGGTTTCGGTTCACGTGCTCCGAGCCGGTGTGTGCTAGCCCACTCGGACACCGATCCCCGCCAAGCCCACCAGAGTTATGTGAATTGTGTGAGAAAAAGAAACAGCCCAACAGGAAGGTCTCTCAGATGCACATAGAAATGTCTTGAAAGTAAACATCTTCGACAGAAATCTGTCTGGTTTGGGGAACAATCTGAAAAAAGAAAACTCAAACCAAAAGTTTACAAACAAACAGTTCCCAACGTTTCGGGGTCGACTTGACTCCTTCTTCAGGGGTGACTAAAAATGGAATGGGACAGCGCGAGCTTCGACCTCTCCTTCCTCTTCTACTGAGTTGATGTTTTGTGAAGGTGATGCAGGCCATGGACGTAAATAGATGTGGCTCCGTGTCTATCACGTGCGCGTTCCCGAAGTCGATCTGATGAATAACCTCGATGTGCAGTTGAGAACAGTTCAAAGACACTCACACTCGCAGATTATTACTTCAGCCGCACCAGGCAAAGAGCTTCGTTGATATTCTCCGGCAAGAGCGACCTCCTTTGATTGTTCACAAAAGTCTCTGCCGAACTAAACGTTCGGCATTGAACCTTCTTAACTTGTCTTGAGTTACGAATCTCGCCCTACAGTTCAGTTCAGGTTAACAGTTTACCGGAAGTTTGCCCTTTATACTGGTGTACTCGTTAGTGATGCTCGTTAGTGATACTATCGATAGTTTTTCGAGAACTATCGATAGTTTTTCGAGAACTATCGATAGTGTTGCAGAACTATCGATAGTACTATCAGTAGTTTTTCAATAGTCGACTATCAATAGTGCTATCGATAGTTTTTCGATTGTCGACTATCGATAGTACTATCGATCGTGTTTAGATAGTCGACTATCGATAGTTTTTCAATAGTCGACTATCGATAGTCGACTATCAATAGTTCTGCGACATTATTGATAGTTTTATTACTATCGGTAGTCAGATTTCTGGCAACTATCGGTAGTATTGATAGTTTTGCTCTACCAGAGCGAACACAGTTGCCGCACCGCCGCTCGCCTCCCTTCCTCTTCGCCCAAACTCCCGTCTTCGGCGTCACTGAAAGCTGAACCAAAGTTAGGATGGTAAGTGCTTGGGCTAGTTGGGTATTCCATTTGAAAAAAAAATAAAGCGAGAAACAGAGAAGAGGGAGCGATGCAAACTACTAGTGTCGCAAAACTATCGATAGTAAACCGTCGACAGTACTATCGATAGTAAACCGTCGACAGTACTATCGATAGTTTACGATAGCCGACTATCGATAGTCGACTATCGATAGTACCGGGGTGGAACGACTGCTGCCATTTTGCGCCAGACGCATTAGTCTGCGCCATCCTGCGCCATTTTGCAGAAACTGCGCCACGGCCAATACCTTGCGCCATTATGCACCAAATCGCACAACGTGCGCCAAAAAAAAAAAAGTTTTAGTTTCGGTTTCTATCGACTCGATTGGCAACAATGAGCGCGTTTAGCTTGGTCGACCTTCCAGTCCTTCGTTCTGTTTATTCTCCGGATTTCAAGCGCTACACCTGCGACCGGATTGTTATTCTTCGAGTTGTTAAGCGTCAGATTACCTGAGGCTCTGCGGCCCGGGATCCGGACGTGAGCCAGTTGAAAACAAATGAGCAAAAGATTCCTTTTAGCACTTCATCGTTAGAAGTTGGAACCACATTCCCGCATGATAAATTGTGATTTTATAGAACGGAAATGCGGTCCGATCCGAAACCTTGCCGGCCAGCAGCTGTCACGCGAGCGGTAGATCTGCTCGGCGTACTTTAACCTTGCTCCTGCTAATCGCTTTGAATACGATAGTACCATCGAAGTACCATCTGCTCGCGTGAACTCAATATCGAAGCAGCAGACAACGATGAACGGAGTGTTCATCGTAGTCTGCTGCTTCGATATTGAGTTGCACAATAGGATAAGCTCGAAATTTGTCGGCCTGTTCCTCCACGCAACTGCACGTCCGTTGCTTACGCACGTCCAGAGGTTCGCACATATAATTACTTTGTCGAGCACGTGTGGGTTGTGCGATAAGCAGTGCTGGTTTGCATTTTGAGCAGCTGAAAGCCACTCAGAAAATATCAAAGACACCATCTTCAGAAACATATGGTACTTGCTTTTTGGTTCTCATTAAGGCTCCCAAAGTTTCAAGTTTTCGCATCTGTTACACTGTTATTCCATCTACCTAGGTTCCTAACCACTCATGTTCATCTGTATTGAAATTGCTCCCATGCTCGTCTGAGACACAAGCTGAAGTGCAATGAAAACTGATCTGAGCTACTCCTAGCCTGTTCCAGAATGTAGTTTTAGCTGCTCCTAACCTGCACCAAAACAGCGGTTTCAGCTGCTCCCGTGGCTGCTTCCAAATACATTTCATGAGTTCCACCCCTGTAGTACTATCGAAAGTCGACTATCGATAGTACTATCGATAGTTTTGCAGGCTTTGCACCACTAGTACTCGTCCACGTCTGCGCGGTGAAAGCGTTTACTTTTTACTTTCTTTTGTTTCGTCAAACTTCTACCGGTTAAAATAATTAATCGGTAGGTTAATAAATCAATTGCCGAGTGCTAGTTATTATCTGTCCTGGTTTAAAGTCTCCAAATAAGAGCTTCGTACAAGTAGCGACATTCTTTGAAGCGCCGACTGCGTGACGGTGCAGGTTTTAGGAAGCGAATGGCGGCGCACAGCAGAGGTCTGACCTGAATGCCGCCATTTTGTTCCAGCGGAATGTGCTCTGTCATTTGTATTGGTTGTCGTTACTTGTAAAGGAAGTATCAAGGGACTTCCTCCTAGTTTCAGGGCGATTCCGGTACGAGTTGATCGAAGGTGCAATCAAACGCTGCCCCTGCTTCACCTGGTGGAGTGTGATAGTGCAACTTAAGTTTTAAGTCAAACTTTTTAGTATTACTTCGAAAAAGTCTATCCTGGTCGAACTGAACCCTCGGCACGTTCACGACATCCCTGCGAAAAAGTACTGAGTACTTTTTTGTCAGGGACAAAAAAAGTACCAGTGATGGAAGTACTGTGCCGTTTGCACCGACCAGCGCCACGAACGCAAGTCTGCTACACGTGCCAAAATGTAATTTATGCTAAGATTCGCGCCTCACCTGCGCCAGAATGAGCCTAAACAAAGCAAGAAGACATAATTTTAAACAAACCCCCGAGACGAGAAAAGACGAAATACAACGGAACACACAGAGACTGTGTTGTCCCTCTCCTCTTCCCCATTCTAGGGGGTTTGTCTAAAGTTATGTTATACCTTCACCAGCTCGTTTGCGCTTTAACTTTTTGTTCGTCAAGAAGACAATTTAATATTGGTCGACACTAATATTGAAAGAATTAAAAGAGAAGGAAAATGGTACAAATATATACAGCTAGTTCCGAAAAACGAGAATCGTGTTTTTGTGCCCGAGTAATTAACCTAGGCAGCGCCAAAAGATGAAACTCGGTAAGAATGTGACGCTAGCAGTTGGGATTGAACGCGAAAGTTTGAGAACCTGACCTTACTTGGATAAAAAGATAATTGAGAAAAATTAACTTCCTCTATGAGCCGACGTCTACCTAAGCCTAATATCGTCAATACGAAACTCGACATTGTGGGATTTATATCAGTGGAAAACACTTGTCACCAAGAATTTCTTCCTTGCTGACAATGTGTTTTTCTTTTTAATTGAAATAGATGCCATGGGCACCTACAGTGCCATTTCTCGTTTGGAAAATTGGGCTAAGGTGGACGTCGGCTCATAGAAACATTTTGTTTTTGTGGTTTATCTTTTTATTCAGGCAACATCATCCGTCAAACTTTCGCGTTCTATCCCAACTGCTAGCGTCCCATTGTCACCGAGGTTGAGCTTTCTGCGATGCATAGTTTAATTACCCGGGCCGAAAAACACGGTTCTCTTTCCTTGGGAACTCCGTGCGTATTTTGTCTGAAGTTCTAGACTATGATGCCGTGATGTCGGTCGTGTCATAGAGCTAAACGTCGCGAGAAAAGTTAATAAAATTGTGATATATGGCGGCTGATGTGATAAGACAGAACCAGGGTTCGTTTCTCCTGAGACCACTTGATTATAGTCTCAACCACATGGCTCCACGCCGTAGTGCTATCGCAGCTCGCGTCCATCTTCGACACCCCGCACAGGCGCGCGTGCGTCGAGCTTCACCACTTTGCATTGGTGTGCCAGAAGTGGCTTTTGCAGGGAACACCTATTGTTTAGCGCGATGGGCCCTGGCATTATGCCCGACCTTTTTTGGTCTTCATTGTTGGTCCACTTCTGATTTTAATTTTAAAGAGCTGTGCTAAAAAAGGAAGGGGAAAAAAAATGGAATACTTTTACAATTCTCTGTAATGCCGATTTAGAGTGCAGCTCCCCACCCCTCTTCCTCGCCTGCTGCACTCCCATTTAGCGGGGAAATCGAATTAGTGTTCAGGTCACGTGACTTCAATTTCCCCGCTAAATTTAGCGGGGAAACTTAACCCGCTAAGGGCTAGCGGAAAAATTCACTTGCTAAATTTATCGGAAAAAGTTTTGCACAAAATGTAGCGGGAAAATTTCCCATTCTTAAATAAGTAGTCATGGAAGTTCCTGCGCAGTAGTCAAGGGATTGTTTGCGGGGTCTATGGCGCAAGAGCTCCGATGGCCATACTGCGTCAAAACAGTGAACTAAAAAAAAAGAATTAACTAACAATGCAGCAGTAAATCAAAAAGGCACCGAATTCTGACTAACTCTGGCTCCAATGCCGCTAGCTCGCAAAATCAACAGGGGTGCAGGCGAGCTGGTGAATGGTAACCATGTTGAATAAACCTGAGACTGGGCAGAAATGAACATATAAGTTGAAGGAACAGAAAAGGACAAGACGACATCTCAAACTCAGCTCCTATGTGATCATTTCTGCCCCAGTCTCAGGTTTATTCAACATGGGAGTGATGGTCTGAGTTTGGTAGAGTCATAAATATTGGTGGAACGTATTTTCATAGTCGTTTAGTGGATACACTAGTTTTTTGTGGAATTTTTCATAAATGATATTTGCAGGCTATATTAACTATGAGTGTAAAAGAGGGGTGGGAGACACACCTTATCTTAACTGCAGTGTCTTGATACGATTAATTTTTCAACCATTTTGTTTCCTTAATCCTTGTTTAAGCGGAACCTACTATAAACTGAGCCAATTATTTCTAAGAGAAAGTTGCATGTCCTATTGTGCTTTTCATGAATTTCTTTTGTGTATTTTAATTAGAAGAGGTATATACTTTAATATCAGAGATGAACCCCCAATTAGTATCAAAGATTGACTCATTTAGGAATGCAATCGTTTGATTTTCAAGTGATCTGCTCACATATCTGGCATTTCCTCCAAGGTGTCAACAGCTTTGCCCCAAACCAAGAAATGTTTTCGAGTAATGTTTCTACACGTATTAAAGTTTAGGACTACGTATAGGATGACGTCGAGGATGATGACGGCTTTCTGGAGATCGACGTGTCTAGGGCGACCTCTATGATGACGTCGAGGACGATCTCAAGGACGATGCCAAGGACTTCTAGCACGACCTCTAAGATGGCCTTAAGGACGACGTCGAGAACGACGCCTAGAGGACGACCCCTAGGACGACGTATTGGACGACTTCTGGGACAACCTTCAGGACGACGTCAAGAACGATGCCTAGAGGGCACTTAAGGGAGCTGTGGCGTATTTGCGTGGGCGGCCACGTTTGACTGCGGAAGCCGCCGTAGATGTGGACGCTGCTGCCGACGTTGAGGCCGTAGATGTAGACGCGGTCGCCTCACAGTCCATCGCACAAAGCACACAACAAGCACAGATGAAGTCCAAAGCGCACCTTTTGCACACGGTGCTCTGGCGTTGACATTACGCTGATGACGTATGATAATGCTTAATGACATGACGCTGACGCTTGATGACATACTTTTATGGCCATCTTTCGGGCATGCCGACGCCAATTTTTTTTCCACGTAAT
>JABSTQ010005826.1:0-104168 GCA_013358835.2 Ixodes persulcatus
TTGGGTTGAAGCAAATTCAACGTGAATAGTGGTTTTGGCCGGATAATTTTCAATCAAATATTGAACAGTTGCTGCGGCCTTTCACTACTGTTACACCATGCTTAAACAAAAATTCAGCTGAACTCGCAGCTCTGTTAAATTTAATCTAGCTATATTTATAGACTGGTCTCGGACCAGTGATTTCCCTTCACACCCACTAGGAGGATGTACACCCCCGTTGGTTTTTTCTGAAGCCACCACCCCCTTAATTAGCAAAGACTCCTCTATTCTCAATGCCCGCCCCCGCCCCCCCCCCCCCCCCCCCTTTTTATTTCAATTCCTGTGGAAACCCCTGCTTGGACAGCCTAATGCCTACATATGATGGCAAGTAAATGACATATTTGACATAAAATTAAACCTATAAGGGAGCCCCACCATACCTAATTGAGGGGATTTATAATCTTGCTATATGGAAGCATTTTCTTCATTTCTGAATTAAATTAAAACAAGCACAAGTAATGAACACAGTTTGTTAAAACATTGCTGCCTAACACACACACTGGCATAAACACCAGTTAAATTTTGAAGATTTTACTGCAATATAAATATCAACAATCGCAACTTTTATATATATATATATATATATATATATATATATATATATATATATATATAAAACAGTAGGCGCGCGCGTGCGTTATACCACTTTGAAGGGTGTTTTTCGCCCAAGTGCGCGGCTGCGCTGCGGCGAAGCGAGTCGCGAGATCGCGGTGTCAGCTCCGCGAGTATTGCTTCTCCGCAGTGCATCGGTGCTTGGGGAGAAGCGCACTCGTGAGGGCTAACCCGCCGTGATCAACACTTCGAAAAGTATGAATGCTGCAGTTAATTTTGAAATGAATATCAAATAGCGTATAATTTGAAACTAGTATTTGATAATTCGACTATTCGCGCAGCCCTACTCTTCGCACATAGTACTACTACTTAGACATCCGAAAAACAACTGTACTTTCTGAATTTTCAGTAACATCGCCAAGAATTTGTGCCAGACACTTCGTTTCCTTTTTCAGGACAGCTCCCTTTTGGCGCAAACGTGGCGCAAATAGTGCATAAATACCACCTTTGGAACAGAGAAGGGTTTTCATTTTGGCGCAAATGGCGCAGCAGTTCCACCGCTGGAACTTATCCTTCAAAAAGTTACTAAGCTAGTGTGGTGGAAACACGTTCGTACTTAAACCTACCGAATATTTATTTTGACTCGGAAAGCAGCGGTTCCTCAGAAGGGCGGATGACCCATTCCACGAAGGAGAATACGCGCAAAATTGGATTACGACAAAATGTAATGGCGCAAACGAGCTGGTATATGTAAAAATAAAAGAACAGTCGCAAGGCCTCGCAACTTGTGAATAAGATGAAGCGACGAAATTGAATTTTTTCAGCTCTTTACCTAGGCTTACATAAACGTTATGCATTCAAATTTCATAAATATACTCAACATGCAAACGCCAGCAAGGGTCACGTTCCATCGCTTGTCTGGAGGCAGCCATTTTTCCTTAGTGATGATGATGATCAGGCGCACGATTGGTTAATGATGGTGCTAGTTTTGATCTTAGAATTACTTGTATCCACTATTAGATAACTTATAATATATTTAAAGCTAAAAATGTCATTTATAATTTATTTAAATAACTTTGGCGTTCACAATTCAAAATCGGTCAAAAGTCCCAACGGCATCGATCCCATCAACAAAATGGCGGCCTACATTGTCTTCGGCCCTCCGCTACCTCCGCGTTGATCAATCGTTCGGCGACAAGCAGCTGCTTGGATCGCAGTTTCCACACTTGACTGACTTGGAAAACGATCATATAAACCATCGGATGACAGTTGGTAAGCCGCAGGTGGGTGCTGGTTCCTGGGTTCTGCCATATTTTGGGTTCCTGTCCGACAGTTTAAGAGTACACAAGGATGACATCAGTCAGTTGTATTGTTTACCGATATCTATTGATTGCTTACATTTTTCGTCTTAAGTTACACGCGCCTTTTAATTTCTCAAATTATAACCTGAACGAGTTTACGAACGCTGGCGAGTTAACTCAATGATTACTCGTCACGAGACAACACAGAATAATGACAAACGCGCAAGTTTTCAACCGTAGCTCAGGAATTTATTGAACACAGAGTTACTGGTACATTCGCTGTTCCCCTCGCTCAACCAGGAAGATCATTTTGCCACAGACAACCAGCGTCGGTGAGCCAGTTTGATCCCATGGAAACAAAAATAACAGGCAAGCTAGAAACAGGAATGGTGAACTTTGAACAATATGGAAACTCGAGACTAAGAAACAGAAGCGGACGACACACCAAAGGGCCCAAACTCGGTTACGCCACCTTCCTGGTTTATAAGACCCATAACACCAATGCCCTGAAGATGTGCACGCACCACAATCCTCTGTCGTTCACAGCCTTCAAACGTACACAGAAACAGGCAAGGCCCAGCTCCATACTATAGTCCATTCACCCTTAAACTGACAGTGGGGTGGGAGGTACACGCTCGCAGGCACAATCAGCTGCATCTTCTACATCACATGACCCCGCTCTCTGCGCGTGGGTATTGGCGGGACCAAGATCACGTGGCGACAGATGAACACATGACTGATCCAACGAGCACTAGCTTCCACCGCACTGCCAGCTTGGTGGTGAACAGAGTAAAGACTGTTTGACTAAAGGTCACCGATTGCCCTATTTTTTGGACTATATATTTCGTTTCACCTCACAATGGACTGCAGCAGACGCTACAATCTATCGGAGCTAATACAGCAATGTGTACGTACCACATGACTATACACCCCTCCCTAAGGTCACGTGAAACTCCCAAGGCATTAAATTAACTCCGACGGCTTGTACATTTTTAAAGGTGGTGTTCTACGCTATGTGTAGTGTACAGGAGTTTGCTTTTAAAAATCACTCATTGTTAGTGCTGCTGTTGCCCAGTGTGGTTGTTGAGCAGAAATATGGTGTGGTTTATTTTCCCTACGGGTGGATAAACAAGGAGTTTCTTGTTTAGCCTCCATGTGGCTGAACATCAAGACCAAAGAAGGAAGACCTGTAATATTACTGAGCATAATTTCCGAGCCTATCGTGCTAACCCAGGAGCACCCCCCTGCCAGCCACTGCTCCTAGCACTCCGGTGCAAAGCAGTGAAGCTCGACGCACTTGCGAGCATACCTCGGCAAACCTCACTCATGAGGGCCCTCACTCACCCTCATCTTCACAGGTGAGGTGCGGGTAAGTGAGTTTCTGAACCAGGATAATTCATGAGTGTGAGGGCCATGAGCGGCGTGAGGGGTACGAGGGCGGTGAGTGGCGTGAGGTCGGTGAGTGCGTGAGGCCCCCTTCAGACGGAGCAACTTTCTCGGCAATTTTGGTGTTGCTGGCGAGTTGTTCCCTAGCTGTCCCTAGATCAACACGAATTGCTGCGATGGGGTCTGGTTTGAAACAAGCGAGCAACTCAGAGCAATTTGAAGACGTTTGAAGCGGCTGCATCCAATCAGGGACGCTATATTTTCACGTGATACCTCGTGCCGGTGATGACGACAACAAAAGACTTGGTTCTGGTTTGAAATTAATAGTTTTTGGAAATAAACTGTTTCAGAAAGATGCATTATTATTCTCAACGAGATTTAAATGCATAAAAACACGTTTATAGCACATAATTATGTCTAAATAGTGCAATAAAAATAAAATTTCATGATGATGATGGCGAATTGCAGCAATTGGTTGCTGCGCATGAACGCGGGCGGCCCGTGTTGCTGGTATTGTGACGTCAAGTTTCTGGGCGAAATTGCCCCATCTGAAACGGGCCCGACTGGCGTGAGGGCCATAAATGCGTGAGGGGCATGAGGGGTGTGAGGGCCATGAGTGAGTGAGGGCGGTGAGCGGCGTGAGGGCCATGAGTGAGTGAGGGGCATGAGGGCGATGAGTGCGTGAGCGCCGTGAGAGTGAGTGAAGGGCTGAAGGTGTGTGTGGCTGTGAGGATGAGGGTGAGTGTAGCTGTGAGGGTGAGGGAGGGCGACCTAAAATGCCGACCTCTGCTTGCGAGAGGCGGTGAGGCAGCACTGAGGGATGTGGCAGACTGACATGACAATCAAGTGATCTCATCAGAAGTACAAGACCCTAGTTCTGTCTTATCACAGTAGTCGCCATCCTACTATTATGCATTGTTTTATCAGTACTTTTAGCTCCTGACATCGCCGACATCACATGAAAATTTAGACAATGTCGGTGATCAACCTGCCAGTGCATCAACCAGCCAGTGTGGTGGACAAGCAATTTGTATGCTTCATTTCATCTTAATTCAAAGTGCAGCCAATGCTACGTGCCAATGGAACCAACCAAACAGCGTCAAAGCGCGGCATCAACATATCATGGCCTTTGTCCATCTTCCTGTACGTGTTCTTTCATTGACTAAATCAAGTGCAGTGTATGTCCTGTGACTTGTGCTTAAAAGTGCATGTGTTTGTGGTTGTATATGTTCAAGACTTTGTGCTTTGACCTAAATTAAACTATACGGTGGGTAGAAACGCTGTGAATTATTTTTTAGTCTTGCGCGAATAGTGGATTTTCAGTTCGAAGCGAATAGTGGTTTGGGCTGAATATTTTCGAATCGAATATCGAATACTTTTTCCACACCTTTCACTACCATTGCGTAATGCTTAGAAGAAAACCCAGCTAAACTTGTGAAGGTTTTTCCACTTGTTCATTTACAAGCTAAGTTTAATCTATCTATATTTATGAAGCTGTGAACTAAGAAGGTCTGATGTCTTGGGATGGCAAGTAAACGACAGATTTGACATAAAATTAATCCTATAGAGATGGCCAACTATACCCATTTAGAAAGTGGAGACACATAAGGGACGATACAGACGTATCGTTCCTTATGTGTCTCCACTTTCTAAATGTTTAAAAAGCACCAACACGCTCAAATAGTACAAACTATACCCAATTGAGTGAATTTACAAATCTTGCTATATAAAATATTCTGTCTTCAATCTCGAGTTAAGAGAGAATGAATCGCGCATGATGAATGCAGGCTGTAAGGGCATCTATACTCTTGCATAGCAGTAAGTTTAATTTTGAAACTTTTACTACAATGTAGATATACACACTCACAAAGTTTCCATTTATTTTTCAAATGCAGACGGCATGCGTGCACCATCCCGCTTTGAATGTATGCTTTTCTTCCAAGCACGCAATGCCGATATTCATACTTTTCCAAGTGTTTATCGCGGCAGGTTACCCCGTTGAGTGTGCTTCTTACCGAGCACCGATGTAATGCAGAGAAGCAACACCCGCAGAGCTCGCTTTCACGGGTACTGCTTCTCCGCAGTGCTCCGGTGCTCGCTAAGAGGCGCACTCAACGGGGCTAACTCGACGCAATCTACACTTCGAAAAACGCGAATATTGAATAGTGTATTATTCGAAACTACTATTCGAAATTCCGAATATTTGCACAACCCTATTATTTTTGTACCATTTTTCTTTCCTCCTACTTCTCTGAATATTAGGGTCGACCAATAACATAATATGCTTAGTTTTTGCTTTCCTTAAAGGGATACTGAACCATAGAATTTAGTGTCCATAATAAGTGGCGCACGTTCTTTCCACGAGCCAGCAGCCGCCGGTGTGCGCGAGCACACGCAACAAAAATGACGTCAAAGATCTCCATTCGCGGTTAAGATGGCAGTGAAGTGCATGGGCTTCGGGCGAAAGGAGAATAAAGACAAGTTTTTCATCTATACAGTGGTGTCTGGTGTAAAAGGTAAGCGATTAATTGGTCTAACAAGCATGTAGCTTTCACTTGTAGAGATGAAAAGCCTGTCTTTATTCTTCTTTGGCCCGAAGCCCATGCATTTCACTGTCCTCAAGCGCAAATGGAGGTCTTTGACGTTATTTTCGTTGCGAGTGCTCGCGCACACCGGTGGCTGCTGGCTCGTGGAAAGAATGTGCGCCACTTATTATGGACACTAAATTCTATGGTTCAGTATCCCTTTAAGCCCATCTTGGCACAGATGTAGCGCAATACTCAAAAAAATGGCTTTTTGGTGCAAGATGCAGCAGGCCTTCGTTCATGGTGCAATTTGGTGCCAACGGCACAGCCCTTCCATCACTGGGATTGCGAGCCGATTGGCCGAACTGTGGTTTTCCTCTAGCAAATCTGTCTTCAATCTCCAGCTTCTATGTCCTCGATGTCCAGGTATATTTCAGCCTTCAAAATATGGCGAATTGCTAGGCAATTGTGTTGCATACATGAAATGTTCTAGCATCAGAAACGTTCAGTGAAGTTTGTTTAGCAGCACCCGTAGCCTGTTCAGCAAGACGCCTACATTCCTGGAGCTCTTCATCAGATAATTTAATGTGTGACATGCATACATTGTAAATGATAAACTTGGTCATCCTCCAGAACTTTCTAACCCACTCCTGCTCTCCCACCTCAGTTACCTCTCCTCATGCATGGAACATATGAGCAGTAAAAGTGGTTGCCGCGCAACATTCGCCGCTTGCCGCGCCACGGGAGCGCCGCAGGCGCACTGCGCGGCTCTGATCTTATCGACCAGATAAGAGTGCCCCGCAGAAGTGACGTAGGGACGCTAGCACTGGTTGCCATGTATACTGGTGCGCGCTGCTGCGCGGCACCTGTTCTTCATTGCCCATGTGCTTCCTGCTTCAATCCACCCCTGGTCACGACCTCTCCGTTAACGAATCAGTGTCGAGCACCTCACTCCTCCTCACTCATCCGTCAACTAATCAGTGTTGAAACTCGCGGCCACGCTTTTATCCAGGCTTCACGAAATGCCGAACACCTAGGTAGTTAAAGAATGTTTCACATTAAAAGAGGTAATTTACATGGGCATCTGCTGCTATGTTTTTCTGGCACAAGTGCTAATTTTTTGCAGTGTCCTGAAAATTCATGGGAAGCATAATCATCACACAGCTAAGAACCAAGTGCTATGTCCCTTCTTGAGCTACAAAAGAAGACAACCAAACAAGAATCTGGAACTAAGAACCTGAACATTGACAAAAATATTTCCCAGGTTTTCACTAGCATCCAGACATTGACATCCACCAATGCAGCATGTTTGTTCTTATGCAACTTGCTGCTGCAGCCCTATTTATTTGAGCGTATAGCCAACAACACAATTGTTTGTTCACAACTTGTTTTGCTTTTCTGATGAAAAATTAGATGTTTTCTTTCCATTCTGTCATAAATTCTTGTTTCTAGTGGAATGCACTTTGCAATGCTGAGTAGAGTAGGTTCGCGATAATTTAAATTGATATTTCATACTTCTGCTTCATTCAAACAAATTTCAAAATTTTGGTTGTCCCGGTAAGTTTTTTCGTTAATGTATTCATAAGCCGTTTAATTCATACGCCGTTTTGTGTAATTCCTAATTTTTTTCTTGCAGCCCCGTTGAGTGTGCTTCTTTCCGAGCACCGGTGCACTGCAGAGAGGCAACACCTGCAGAGCTTGCTTCCACCAGAGCCATATATAGAGAGAGTTTGGTCATTCATTGGGAACTATAGGAGGCAAATGAGGAGGCGCCATTGGCAGAAAGCGGGCTGGGCGTGTTCCAAAGCGTCTACACAAATTCGAATGTGGCCAACCAGAATGCGAGAATAATACACTGGCAGTGGTCGCGAGAATCGAAATTAATAAGTGTGTCGGAGTAACTCTCAGTGACTGAAAATAGGGTGCACGTATGTTTCAATCACGGTTATGCAAAATCATGGTGGAAGACGTACAAAGATATAAAAGATATAAAAAAATGTGTGCTGCTAGCAGAGTGATTGACGTAATCTGTATGCCAGGTGCCGAGGGCCAGGGATCTGTCGTTGAAGTGGTCAGAGTCTGTTCGAACAAAACGGAGTTTGAGCCAGTGCCGAATTAAGATATTTTGGGGCCCTGGGCTAAGGTTGTTACGAGGCCCCTACTCGTGATAATAATAATGACCATGGTGGTGGAGGTAACAACAATAACTGCATGCAAGTTTTAACACCTTTTGAAATCTAGATATTTTTTTTTTATTGCAAGATTTTTGTTGAGCCTTTTCTAGATTTGTAGGTTCAATGGAATTCACAGATTATCACACTGGCAATGAAGTGGAGGCAATTTTTGATTAGAAACTGCTTTGCAACAAATCAACCGATCTAGCACATTATAGAGTAATTTTGAGGTACAAAACTCAAAATGAAATATTGAGGAAAATATTTAGATGATTGGTCATATCCAGCGCCTTCATAAAAGAAACCAAAGAACTTCTGTTAAAGATTGTGATCCCGTTCACTTGTTTGACTAGAACTTCCGCTCGATTTATACAGGCAGGAAAAATATTCCAATGGTTGAAACGGTTAGAATTTTCATTTTTCTTTTATTTGGGGGGGGGGGGGGGAATCAAGCCATTAGCATTCATTCAAAGAATTTCTCATGAAAATCGAGGAGATATTTTCGAATTCTTGTACCTACACACTATCTTTTGAAGGGGGAAAATGTTTCAATCATTTTTAGTAATAATCTTGTTCCTTCTAAATGCAGTAATTTAGACAGGGGCTGTAACTTCGCTAAAAGGTTGCAAAAAAAATGTGTGTACCATGCGTACTGCTCGAGTAGTCTTTGACAACAATTGCTTAACTTCCAACAGTCAATTGTCCGTAAACAGTACCAAAAAACAAAAAAACTTCAGTGTTGTCCCTCTGTTGAGTTTAAATTAGAAGAGACTTCAAGGTGACCGCCAGCATTGACAGCTTCACCCTTTGACAAGGGGCATGAGAGGCGACCTTACGTTTTGTGGATCTGGCACGCTCTTGTATAACGACCTCACAAACGCCAGCTTGTCTAAAGACGGGAACTTCATAGTATGCCTATCTCCCTGCTGGAAAAAGAAAAAGGAAGAGAACGAGAAGGCCAAAACGCCAGAGGCACTTCTTAGTGTTCCTTCTGCTCTTGGTCTGAACCGTAGTACATTAAACACGATTAATTTTTTTTTTATAAGTTTTAAGGGCCAGCACGGGTCCCCCAAAGAGCCCAGGGCCCAAGGCTGCAGCCCCCTTAGCTACGTACCTTAATCCGGCCCTGGTTTGAGTGGCACATTCGTTACTTAAATCTTTTTGCATGATCATAATCGAAACAACACATGCACCATATTTTCAACAATGAAGAATTACTACAGTTAATTCTTACGCACTTGGCGTGCACCAGACACAGAGGGCTTAATATGGCGTCTTGGCCAACCAGAAGCCAAAAATAATCCTCTAGTGGTGGTCTACTAGAACATTGTTTTCGGCTTCTGGTTGGCCAAGAGAGCATGCCAAGCCCTCTGTCTGCGTCTGGTGCATGAAATGGCTCTGTCCGCTTCTCCCATTGACCAAACTCTCTCTATCTATGGCTCTTGTTTCCGTGAGTGTTTTTTCCCCGCAGTGCACCAGTGCTTGGTGAGAAGCGCACTCAACGGGGCTCAAGCGGGCACACATGAGCTATGAAAAATTTGTATATATTTTTACCGTTTTCTAAATATACTTTCTTTAATCCTACAATGATCCAGCCAACTCCTTTTTCATTTGATATGGTGACAAGAGGGTCATTTTTTGTTCGTGTTGAGAGACTGCTTCATGCCTGTGAAGGCCTAGGTAGGTTGAAATATTCAAACGAGGTTGCACTGTTTCAGGAGGTATGCAGTCAACCCGCATTATTCTAGAAACAAATTTTGAAGTTGCAGATTTCGTGATACTTTACAAGAGCATGCCAAAGCTTTGATAAGTGTTTCTAAAGTGTGACTCTCTTTTATTTCGCATAGAACCGTGTTAAGGTCCTTCGCAAGCGAACCTGTGCGACTCCGTGGTACTCCTGCCAGTCAAATCCTACGTTGCAGTCTCCCGCGGTGCGGAAACCTTCCGACATGTCTCGGAGTTGAGCGAAGTTTGCTGCTATCGTAGGCAGTTTCTCGGATGTGCGCTACTCGCGGCCGAGCACCAGTCTAAACAACTGTTTGTGTGGGACTGGTTCAGCTGGTCTGGCATTGTACTACGTACCTTTCGAACACGACATTTCACGTTATAAATGCAAACGAGTCTATCGTCTTTTCTCCAGCTAGGCTTAAAGGCTTCACTAGCTCGGCGTAAAATACAAACAGTATCGCCTCCATCAAACTGACACTGGCATTCTTGAGTACGGCGTGTTTCATTGCGCGGAGATGCTCAAGACTATAAAAACACAATGACATGAACTAGAAACCACAAACCTTTGGAAGCGTACGAGATAAAACCCGCGCGCACATCAGCGTAAACACGTCCGTTCGCGTCGTCTCGGCCGGGCAATCGCATCTTTGGACGTTATTTAATGCTAGGCAACGACTTTTGTTCCTAATTAAAAGCATCGCGAACTATTTTAACCATTATTGCACCCAGCGCAAGTGCCGATTACAGTAAATTTGTAATTGAAACAAAACAAAAATAAAAAAAGGCTGCTGCCGCTAAAGAGAACAGCCTATGACGTCATAGTCACGTGGACCAATAGGAGTCGACATAGTTTTGTTTTGTTTGTTTTTGTTTTTTCCTTGGCTCCGCCCCCCTGTAATGGGTAGGATTTCAAAATACGCGGCCCGGCCGAGCCGACGCCACCTGGACTCAGCCGCCATGTTTGTTTGGTGGTGGCGCCCCCCTATAAAGCCGGTCGTGGCGAGTGACTTCTTCGCGCTCCGTGACGTCACGTAAACAAACAAGATGGCTGCGCTGCTGTTGAGACCGTCGAGACGAAAGGCGTAGCCGGACCGCTGACCCCTTTTCACTTGATTAGTGCTTAATCCAGCAGGTAAAAACGATTTGATTTGAAAGCCAAGACAGCAACTATTGTTCCGAAAAAGGTTTGTTCGTGCACCTCGCCTGAAAAAGAGATTCATCTATCAAGCGGTAGCGTGCCGATAGCACAGCGACAGAAAAGTTGTCGAGATAAGGAGACATTCGGACCGCTCTGCCCCTTTTGTAATGCTTAGCCCAGCGAATAAAGATAGTTGGATTTGAAAGCCGAAACATCAGTGAGCGTTGAGGAAAAGTTTTGTTCGTACCTCTTGCCTGAAAACGAATTGATCTATCGGACGAGCGTGCCGGTAGCTCGGCGACAGAAAAGTTGTGACGAAAAGATAGACCGCCGCCCTGCTTAGAATGCTTAGCCCAGCCGCAGCGAATAAAGATACTTAGATTGGAAAGCCGAAACATCAGTTAGCGTTGTGGGAAGGGTTGGGTCATCCATACCGCTTAAAAACGAATTGACGTGCTATCGAACGACGGTGTGCCTGTGCCGGTATCGGCGTGCTTCCGTTTGGCGCTGCGAGACGCAACGACGGAATCTCTGACAAATTTGAGGGTTTCCTGCGTCGAATAGCGGGTTCAAGAATGTTGTCTTTAATTCAAATCGGAACAGCATGCATGGTCAATAAATAGATCGGCCAAGTAACTTTCGACGTATGTGCACGAAGCGAGTCTTCAAACCTTTCAGGAATATTAAAACGTTCGTAGAAACTTCATAACGTCACCGTCTCTTTTGCTTTGAACTCTGCCGCTCTACACGGGCCTAATTAATTTATCTTCGAAATAATTTCGGCTTCTGCCGCACGTATCCAGGAGAAGCCGGGTTCATCATAAGTTCATAACCGTGCGGTAGGAAGGAGCTCGTGGGCAGCGTTGTCGTGGGGCTCGTCGATAGTCTCGGGTCGTGTTCCAAAATTCACTCGATCTCACCCTAGGGTAAAGGTTCCGAACCTTCATGTGACATAATCCGCCAGGGTAACTCGGATCCGTTCGAGTAGATTTGGAACGCACCTCGGTGTATCGCGCTCCTGTACGCGATGCGCCGTTTAGTTCCTGCGCTCGGAGTATGAAACTCGGAGCGTCGGAGTAGGAGTAAAGGAGCGCCGACTTAACGCGCCCACTGGCTGCGTCGCCGGCGACGCATCGGGTTTATCTTGTTTCTCACTTCTGCGTGTGCTCTCGGCCTTGTCGCGGCTTTTTTTTTTTTTTTTCGCTGTTTATTGCGTCCACAAAGCAAGCCGGTGTTCGTGCTGCGGTGCTACCGCATCAAAAAAAAAAAAAAAAACGGTCTTTCGTGCTGCAACGTTTGTGCTGCACGCATAAAAAAAAAAAAAAAAAAATCACCGACTACTTTAAATAAATGTGCTTTGTCTGATGTTGACTTGTGCATCTTTGCAAAAAACGAGTTCAAGCACCCACCGTTGTAAAGGTAGGACGTTTTAATCATTGGAAAATAAGTAATTATGGTTAATTTCGCGGTTTTCACTAGAACGACCTTTCAGAATAACGAACAATTTTCCGCGGCCCCCTGAAGTTCGTTATACCGAGATTTCACTGGAAAAGGAAGCAGAGGCAATCATGGGTGTAGGCTCATTGGCCAGTTCGTCGGGAATCCGCCCGCAAAGCGCACGCCAGCAGCTCGATATCTGCCAAGGGGGGTGTTTCGTTGATAATTCGTATTGTTTCGGAATCGCGTCGGGGAGCCCGCAAAGACCTCAAGTTAGCTCACAATAAAATGTTAATGCCTATAAAGCCCGTATTCATGCCTGTGAAGCGCGTATGAACCCGCTTGAAAGGTCAAAATGTAACCGCGTTACCTTTTGCGCGAAGACAGCCGTGGTTTTTGAACGAAGATCCAGCAAGCGTGGAGAGTCGCCCACAGTGATATGGTGATATCGTATTGTATTGTAAAAACGTTTATTATATCCGGCGGTTCCTGTAGTATGCCATCGGTACGTCAGATGCCGCTTTGAGTTATAGTGTGTATTGTTACAACGAGATGGCGTCACATGCCAAACTGCAGCGCCTGTGAATGAAGCCGCTGGACGGCCATCTTGCTCGTAGACGAGCGGTTTCGCTAGCGCTGCAGAGGCTGGCGGGAGCTTGTTTTAGACACGTAAATTTCTACCCAAAGGTCATTCTAATCCCCAAAGGTCATTCTCACGTTAGAAAACGTACTTACGAGGGCGAAACAATTAATCATACTTTCAGTTTCTAGGCTAGCTAGCGCAAGTTACCGCCAATTAAAACGGTGGCAGCTTAGCAAACATCCATTTAGAAGCTTTAAAATGTAATGATTATGATATTTGAACGTTTTGTTTTGCTTTTGTTTAATATTTAATGTTAAACTCCCTAAGAATTCTAGTCTTCAGTTATTTATGTAATTTTTAAGTAATTTATTGGGACCAGAAAATGTTCGTTCATTTAGTTTTCTTAGTTTTATTTTAGTTTTACAAGTTCTAGAGTTGGCTTGCTTTGGATTTTCATTCTTGAAAGCCGGCTTACGCTTTCCTTGTTTTGTTTTTACTGGTTTTTACACATTCACGTTGCGACGTGGTTTATGCCTTGTGCGTCGAGTCGTTCCGTTACCCATGTAAGTTCAAGTTTATTTCCAAGATAACTCTGGGTGCGCACCATGAAAAGCCGCGAGGAAAATGGTGAGTGGGCGGTCTTGACTCGCGGTTAGCTGTGCTGGCGGACTACTCGCCTCGACGGGCCGGAGACCCAGCTACCGACCTCGTGCGATTTCGGAGCAGGTTACCTCTACGGGAAGCGGCTGCTGCAGGGAATGGGCTGGTCCGAAGGAAAAGGACTCGGAAAACACGAGGACGGCATCAAGGAGTTCATCAAGGTCAAGAAGAAAATGAATACCAAAGGTAGGCGACATCAAACCAAATTTGACGTTCGTTTACGATGCCTGGGAGTAAAGCTATACGCACTCCGAAGTGCACTTAGGTCGGAAATGGCTATACGCACACCGCGGAGAACTCATGCCATTTGGGTCACCCTTTTCGAACGGCGCGTGTATCACTGGGGAGCTCGTTAACACAGCCCCCCGCCTGCGTTCACGCCGCTTCGCGGCGACAGTATCGGCTGCTAATTACAAAACTTAACCAGTACACGCCGCTTCGCGGCTTCCAGCCGGCAACACAAGCCCCGCTGTCCCCGATCGCACCTCCGGAAAGGGAGTCCCATACCATTTAGTTCTGCGAAGTTCCGGCAACAACATTCGGTTTTCTTAGTGTTCATCGCAAAAAGAAAAGTCGTAAATATCGCCAAATGCCTTCCAGAAAAAAGTAGGCCCACCGCGGATCGAACCCGCGTCCACTTGCGTACAAAGCGGACGTCTTCACCCCTACGCTATGCCACCGCTTAGAAAAGTCCGAGCCATTTCCGTTCGAAGTGCACTCCGGAGTGCGTATAGTTTTACTCATGCCTGGCGTGCGTCTCCGACTGGTCAGCTTAGCGTCCTATTCCGCCCATGCATCGAAAGTAGTCCCGGAGTGGCAACAAATGATGTCACAAAAGTCGGCCGTCGTGGTCCTAACGGTCGGTCGTAGAAATGCTGGTGGAAATCGCAAGCGAACCCGGGTGTCGCTGTCGTCCCGGCGTCCCAACTTCTGATAAGCTTCCGTGGACTGTCACACTGGAGAGTGACCTGCAGCAGCACAGGTTTCTGCCACATACACTACCGCTGCTGGGACACCGTCAGGATCGCGATCGGCGACAGCATGACACTTCTATGACGTCTCCAAGCGGAAATCGAAGGACCACTTTTACAGCGATAGCTTTTATAGGCTCTTCCCACCGCTGGAAAGGACATCCATTGTTGATGTTGTAACTGTCAGGGCTGCCAGGTGTTTGTACTCTGACCCGCCAAATTAATGCGATATAGCCCAAAAATAGCCAAACGTCGATCCCAAAAGATAGCCCCAAAATATCCCAAAAAACTGACCATTTGAAATGTTTGTTTTAAACACATAATACATTTTTATACATCAAATAGAAATATTCACATCACTAGTCTTGTGTCACTACTGCGTGATGCACATTAAAGACCCCAGGCTGGCAGTTGTACTGCACTGGCTAAATTTCTCATCTACAGCTGGGAGACTCGTCGCCTGTTGAACCCAATTTCTTTTTTCCGCACAACCAACGGCAGTGCACGCAGGGGCGGATTTAGAGGGGGGGTTCGGATGTCCTGACCCCCCTCTTGATTTCTGCATGTGTAAAATTTAGGGCGTGAAACGAGGGAGAGGGGGTTCCTAAACATATGGTACGCTGACCAACAGCTGACCCCCCCCTCAGGAAATTCCTACATGCGCTCCTGAGTGCGCGGGTACATGACTACGGACAAAACGGGACATGTGTCATTCCGCTTTTTCTGTCCCCAGTCTCCAGGATTTTAGAACATAAATAATGAACACCGTGTTGTGTGCTTTGCAACGGTGCCGAAATGACCCCAGAAATGGCGTCCCTTGCACGTTCGGCAAACTTCCTGAAACGCTCGTACACGCGCATGACAGCATACCTTCCACTGTATTAATGGGACGCTTAATATCGGGGCATGGTGTCCAGTACGACGTCACGGGAAAGCTATGCAGAATTAAACACAAAGTATATGTGCACGCCAACCTAAAGAATGCGCAGAGCAGGTGCTGTCGGGGCCGCAAGGAACTGCGCCATCACTGGTTGAAAAGGAACAGCACACGCTTGCATTCAAACAAGATTCGGGGGTAAACAATTGCACAAGGTACGCAAAGAGCAGACGAATCGGCTTGCTGTCGCACACTTATCAGGGCTGACAGACTGAAGCGCCAAATGTTTACGTAACTTACTCTACAAATATGATATTAGAACCTATAAACCCGAGTGTTTTAAGGCATTTTGGTGGGCCCAGTACGGGTCAGAAAGTGCCCAATACTAGCCAAATAGCCAACTACCACTTTTTCCCGCCAACTGCAAATAGAACTAGCCCCATTTGGCTATTTATAGCCCAACCTGGCAACCCTGATAACTGTTGTCGTTGCTGATGATGTAGTTGGCGTAGTAGGGTGTCAGTCGTCGATGATGCCGAATCCTCGAAAAATATTGCCCGCTGCCCGCGGATATCGAACCTGGGCCAGCTGCGTGCAAAGCTATGCCACAGGATTAACAACCCGCGTCATACTTGTTTTTTTTTGTAATACTAGATGCTACTACTGTAATACTAGATACCACTCCACGCAATCTCTCGAAAAATACCAAGAAATAGCCGATAACAGTATGACATCGCAGTACCATCAATGCCAAGAGCTCGTGTCGGGAGATGCACTTTCACGTGCTAAGGAACAAAAAAGAGACGAAAGCGCTCAAAGCAAAGTGGTCAGGTTTTTTTCTTTTTTGTTCCAAATGCTTTTGTTTACGCGCCCCAAGGTGCGTGAACGCGACGCCGATGCCCGACGACTTCACCATGACGTGTCCCTTTGACTGTACTGTCTCAAGCCCTCGCCAGGCGCTCGAGACCACCGCATCGAACCCCCCCCCCCCCCCCTTTGTCCACAAGACCCATTTAAACGATCACTGTTTTTTTTTTTAAGAATTCATCCGTAGAATATCATTTTATTATCGTTGGGCGCAGCGCCGCGATCCTTCACGTTATAGGCGACTTGTCTTTCTGTGGCGCCACGACTCTCCTGAGCCGAAATAAATATCACTGTCACAATTACTGTAAATTAAGGCAGGACTGGTCAATGTTTGGATGCGGCAAGTTGCAGTCGGAGACACGTTCCAGGCACCATAGCTTAAGTTCAGTCTGCCTTTGGACGCGACGACACTCATTTACGGCTTAAACGAGAAATTTAGCCAGTGCTGTACAGTGATGTCTCATTAAAGGGACACTGACAGGGTATTTATGCTCGCCAAGGTTTTTATTTGTGCATGACACATGAGAGCCCACCTACCCAGAACACAGTTTGTTTTCTTTCCGCCCGAAAACCGCCGATCGAGAACTGGCCGGTTTGAGTCGCGCTCACTCTCTTCTCCGTGGTGACGTGCCGTTTTCTATGGTTTAGACACAACCTTTAAAGATAATCAATGTCGTAGGTCATAGAAGGCACACACTAAATACTAAAAATGGACAAAAAATGATACCCATTTCTTGTGGGTTCTAAAAAGCTGCAAATACATTGATTGAAAAAAAAAAAAAAAAAAACATGTTGCACAGCCACGTGACTTTTGGTAACTTTTTTCTCCTCTATATTTCTTCTTCCTCCTCAGTCCAGTTTCGGTTTCGAGCAGTTGCATGTTTTTACTTTATTAAAAATATATGTGATGCTGTAGCAAAATATTGATTGGGTAGTCTTCTGACATCAGAATGGATCGTCTGGCAAAAAATAAAAATAAAATTTTGGGGGGTGGGAGTGTCCCCTTAAATATGGTCACCCCTAAAAATTGGCCATAATGTCAGTTGTCCGCAATGACGAGACAAAAATGCACATATTTTCCCAGCTTGTCCCCGAAAATGGTGTCCACATGGCGGGGTGTTCATAAAAACGGGGTCCATATTAACGAGACACGACTGTTCCACCGTTAGCCAGGGATTGAACCCAGGATCCCCGGGTTCTGCAGTGCAAGCTTTTGCCCCGAGCTGCAGCGCACTAACACACTCTGCCACCGATCCCCCGTAGGCAATGCGTGCAATTTGACGGATTGGTAGTGAACGCGACCGCCGACCCAAACTACACTCACCGACGGAGTGAAAACAGCGCGTCTTTCGAACGCCCGGCCTTTAATACAAGCTCCGTGCCTTCCCTCCCGATTTTGCTGCATGTGCGTGCTCGAGGAACACGAGGTGTCCAAGTCTCGTCGAAAGTAGGAAGCTTGCACTGGCGGCGGTGCAACTGAAGCTGCTCCTCGCCCTTCTCTCCTTGTTAGCGAGACTGTTCACGACTCCAGCCAACTATACACGTGTGCAAGTCCGGCTTCAGAACACCGCCATCTTGATCGGTTGGGGGCGCGCGTGAACGCATCATAATCCGATTACGAAGCCTTGCTAAGGCGTCGTATGACGCGTTCACGCGCGCCCCAACCGAGCAAGATGGTGGCACCCTCAAGCCGGTCTTGCAAATGTGTATAGGGGCTTATTTATTTGACTGATATTTGCCATATTTGCGTGATAGTGACTATCAGGCAAATATGGGGTCTAAAACGGGTCGTGCCGTGCCATGCGTTGGCACAACACACAACGCTCGGGTATCGGCAAGCGAGCGCTAGACTCGAAATGTTTTGCCCCGATTTTTATTCGCTACGTTTCGTACCTGCGGCAATCTGTTTGCGTAAGTGAGCTTTCAGAGGCTTCTTTGGGGAAGTGACGGAAGGACTGCGGTGCCGATAAGCTTTGATTTAGAGCGAAATGTCTGGTTCGCGCGGTAGCGTAGGTTACGTGCGGAGTGACCTGGGCAACACCCAGATACGACAGTAACGACAGAGTCCCCGGGACAACTCTTCCATCGCGCCAACCATCGACATGTAATCACGGATACCACGAGAGGTCAGAAATTACGAAAGGACTTGTTCCGTTCAGTTCCGTGTTTTCTTGCTAGGTCTCGTCCGTTTTGCCAGAGTCGCGAATACGGGGGTATTCTTGCTTCATTCCTTGATTTATTGTACCCTTAAAGGACCTATTTTGGGAAATTACATAAAGGGGCGGGAAGGGGGAGGAATAGATTTGAAAGCTATAGCAGATATAAACAACAAAACAAACCGGTCATCCGTCCGAGCATGCCCCATAGCAGGGCATGTCAGCACAGCCAGTTAGGTTGCCATGGCAACATGACCAAAATCGTGTGCATGTACTTAGCAAACTTAAACCAGTATACGGGGTGTTTATTTAGGCTTTACAGATTGTCTAAAAAAAAAAAAGTCGCGGAAGCTACGCCAGTGCAGTCTGCGCGAGCGAGTTTTTTGGACTAGGGGGACAAAATGTAGGGAGTGATCATCGCAATAAGTTGGGTAATTAACTAAAATTTGTTAATTAACTTTTTAATTTTGAAAAGTGAACATCGTTCCAATTAGGAACTTGTTGAGTGTCATAGAAACCCAGGAAATCGGTAAATTTTAGAAAGATTTGGAGCATGTGGGAATTGCCTAAGTTTCCACTCGTGCAAGAGGTTCGAGACTGGCAGTGCAAAAACATGGAGGAAAAGTGTGCGGTGGTGTTACCATCCGCATTTTCGCTCTGCCAGCCTTGCATCTGTTATACAATTGGTAACTGTAGCACTCATCCAAGGGCCCTGAACTTGTCATACACAAAGTTGGAACGGAAAGTTCGCGGAGAGCACCGACTGAATGCCAGCGACAAAAGCGCACGGTCATCGTCGTGATAGTCCAATCGATGCACTTCGTGAACTTCAGCCGCAACTTTGTGTTTCACGAGTTTAGAGCCCCAAACCTCTCTAAAATTTACTGACTTGGTAGTTTTCGATGATGCTTGGCAAGTTTCTAATTAAAACCATGCATTCATTTTCACAAATTAAAAAGTTAATTGACAGATTCTGTATAATTCTTCGACTTATTGTGACAAGTATCACCTTATATTATGTTCCCCAATTCTATACGGAGCGCAAGTTCGTCTGCTTTTTGCACAGGGGTTGTGATGATGTAGAATGCCAAGCTCAAGCTATTATTGGCTGATTGAAAAAAAAAAATAGTGTGTAGACCTCAAGGCATCTAGCATTCAGGTTTACCCACTATCCTTTCAATCAAAGTCAATCACAGCTCGGCGTCATTCTGACGTCATTGCAACTCTTGCGCGAGAAGCAGACGACTTGCTCTCCGCATTGGAAGTGCGCGACGAGACATTTGTTCCACGGCGCAAGTTCCGGCAGAGCAATTTTGCGTGCACATCGGGCTGCAAGAGCCGACAGGCAGCGAGCATTGTGTCAGTCATTTCTAATCGAGATACGCTTTCCTGAGCATTGTGCTACACAGGCGTTCAAGGCCACATTTGGCGCTAACCTGTTTCACACTAGAGATGAAAATCGAAAACACAGATTTCCCCCTTTGCGCCGGTGAAAGCATCCGCGATCGTCTCACGCCCAGTAGGTCAACCTTATCTGTCAGCCAGAGAAGAGCAATTTGATAATATCGGGAGCGTAAAATACTTATCGCATTGATTTTATTAATCGCTAACACTAAGACGTTCACTATGTCATAAAACGCACGAGCGTCTTGGGCACAAATATGCGAAAAACGTGGCGATGAGTTGCCGTCGTTGCCGGTTACATTGCGAAGACGCGAATGAATCCCAGCTTCGCGCCAGTCTTGCGGGCGGGCCGCATCACGTGAGAACACAAGCACGGGAACGACGAACGCGGGTATGTTTTCAAATATCAGCGTACAGAACCTTTACTCTGACGTCGTTTCGAGAAACAGGGTCCAGGGAAGATGTAGTCGCGGTGGAACGTGGGAGAACCAGTGACGCATCTAGGGGGCGATGGCGGCCATGAAAAAAGCTTTTCCACGTCCCCGATGATAACCATTTTGGCAACATCCCGCGTGTCCACTAATAATAATAATAATAATAATAATAATAATAATAATAATGCTTTATTTGAATCATGCCCCAGAACAACCACTAGGTCATAGTGTGGTGGCACATAAAATGGTAGTACATGACTTAACACAATGTCTTCCACTTGTAAAAAAGAAAAGACTAGCATGCAATCAGGAATTAAAAAGATAAAAATTTAGCCCCCTTCTAAACACTGATATATCTGAAAAGATATCAACATGAGAGGACAGTTCATTACCACAAATCTGCATCCTTACCAACGGTGACAATTTCGATTGAATGGAGGGGTAAAATATACTAAATCCTCTAACAACACGTGCCGGTACGTGAAATTTTAACGATGACACTAATTCACTATCTACACGACCGTGTACAACCTTATGTAAAAATAGAACGTCGCGAGCTATTCTTCTATTTAACAAGTTCTGCAACAATAAATCTTTAAGAGTATATTCGTAGTCGTAGAAACATCTCCTTCCAAAGTACCTATCATAAACAATACGAATAAATCGTTTCTGCACTCTTTCAATTTGTGCCGCATCAGATGAATTCAGCGAGTTCCACACAACACTGCAGAACTCGAGTCTAACCCTAACCAAGGAGCAAAACAAGCGCACCACGCACCAATGATTTGAAAAGTCCCGCGTAAGGCGCGATATCATTCCCATCACTCTAAGAGCAGAGGCAACAATTTGGCTAACATGATGTGAAAAAAAAAAAGGTTGCTGTCAAAATACACTCCAAGGTCACGGACTTGAAGGACACGTTGGATAGTAGAATTGTGAAGTAAATACGGATAAGAAATAATTTCACGTTTTCTACACATGGTAAGTTGTTTTGTTTTATCAGGGTTGATAAGTAAAAAGTTATCAAGACACCAGTCTGAAACACGTGACACATCATTCTGTAAAAGAGCGCAGTCATCCTCCGATTGTATTCTCATGAAGATCTTAATATCATCAGCGAATAAAAGCATCTGCGTGTTCTTTACGCACATTGCAATATCGCTAATAAATACAAGAAACAGAAGCGGTCCTAAGTTTGACCCCTGCGGAACACCTGAACTGGGCACAAGAACATCTGACAAACAACTCGAGACACGTACACGATTTTGACGTTCAGACAGATAGCTATTAAACCACCCTAAAAGCGTCGAAGATACACCATATAGTGAGAGCTTATACAATAGCAATTTATGATTTACCTCGTCAAAGGCTTTAGATAAATCGAAATAAACAATATCAAGTTGTCCTCGCGTAACAATTATCGGTACTGCGTAATCCAGTAGAGAACAAAGGTTCGTTTCCACAGATCGACCCTTTACAAATCCATGCTGAACAGTGGCTAATTTTTGACTGAAGTAAAAAGAAACATGGGCATGTATAACAATCTCGAAAACCTTTGAAAACGCACATAACAAAGACACAGGGCGATAGCAAATACCATGTAAGCCAATACTGGCAACTCCCGCGGAAAGCGGGCGAAAAGTGATCGCAGCGCTCCTGGCGAGCTCGGAGTCTCCGCTAGCAGACGAATTCTCCGGAACGCATTGGTTTTGCCTATCTCCGTGCGAGGTGACCAATGAAAAAAAATTGTCACGGGTATTCGCTGCTTTGAATGTTAAAAAGTAGGTGCCACCTCATGAGTGAAGGACATTTTCTTCGTGTGGGAAAGATGTTACAGCTTGTAGGGTGCAATTTTCGGGCTCTCCCGAAGAAAACACTTTGTCAGAACTTACGTAAGCCAAGCAAAACACGAATGTACCTTCGCCCTGTTTCTTGAAAAAGGGCAATGTAAACTTTTCTTAGAACATTGCTTCGTTTCAACTTTACTGTTCATATCGATCAATTCATTTTGTTGTTGCAATTCCAATTTCTCGCGAATGTATCGCTTAAATCTGTTTCGTCGAATAGGCGAGCTGGCTAATCCCGATCGTCTCCGGATGAAGAAGCGAAAGGCAATTTCGAACCACGTACCTTACTGCGATGTCAGTATGCTTGAAAGAAGTCGATTGTGCACATGCAAATCTGACGCTATTACTAATAAAAGCGGAGTTACAAAAAAAAAAAAAAAAGGAACACCCGTTGGACGGTTGTGCACCTCCTTCCATTTTTCAAAGTCTACTTTCTTTTTATGTTTGAGGCAACGCTACGCCACCGCGGTCTTTCTTCCTCCTGCGTTTACGTTTTTTGTTTGCTTTTTTCTTTGTTGCGTTTACTTGACGTTCGAACCATCGCGTAATTTGCTTTGCCTTGTCCGGCTTAGTTTTTACTTTCTTTCCTTCGTTTCGTCGCTTACTGCCACCGGTTCGTCTGCAACGCTATGCCCGGACATTTGGAGGGCCCTCTGCAACTTTGTTGTTATTGTTTTGTTTTTTTCACTGTCGTCCGTGATAATTTCTTATGTCCGCCTTTGATTGAGTTTCTGATCCGAAATCTTCATATGGGTACTTTTTGATACTTAATAAATATATTAAAAAGTGTAAGCTCGTTATACATTTCTATTCGGATTTTATTTGAGTACGCGGTCACGTCTGCTATGGGTCATCGTTGGTTGATCAACCGGCCGTCTTCGGGCGTACACCAGCGCATACTTGGAGATGGCAGGCATGCCATGTGCCTGCCATCTCCACTACAAAAACAAGTTTTTGTGATGTGGTCGAAAATCCTTCTTCCGCTTCCCGAAGACCAAACAAACGTGAGATATTAAGTTACTTCAAATTAAACTGGAAGAGCTATCCAAGTCTGGCTTCAAAATCGCCACTGACGCCTCAACAGACGAATATTGCACCAGACAAGAGTTCAGCTGAAAACGCACTTGAGGCCGCTGATCGACACTCAACAAAAGCATGGTGTGCAAGGATCGCCTGGACATGTACGTCAATAGTAGTTCAATAGTTCAATAGTGTTTATTGCCCTTTTGAGTAGACCTCCAGGCGAGCAGGCGACAAGGAAAGGCAAGGGAGCCCATGCACAGAGTGTGCCCTTGTCGCCCACCTGGAGGTAATCAATCTATTTACAAAACAGTTGGGGGATCGATTTACAAAAATAGTTGGGAGAGGGGGGGGGTGTGGAGCAGTGAAAACTATCTAGAGGGTCACACGTGCCAACCGTGCACCCTGGATATCAGCTGGCAGAGTTCCTTTATGGATTCCCTGTCGCTGGGAATCGCCGTCGTCAGTTCTGGGGGTAGGGCCATCCACAGCTCAGCAGCCCGTAACAGGCAGGTTCTTCTGTGGCGAAGCGTGCGCGATAGGACTGGCTGCAAGCGGCCAGTACGCTTATTGATGCGCGGTCTGTTGGAGCAGTCCATGTCATCCGATCCCATGATGAGGCAGAACAGTCTGATGGAGGCGACGTTTCTACGGTGTTGGAGCGTCTGCCACCTCGCATTTCGGAGAAGGTTTTCGGTAGAGGCTGCCCGGTAAGTGAGAAGCATTGCTCTCGGGGTACTGCGGCGGTAAAACGTGTACGCGGCCCTGCGCTGGATGCTCTCTAGGGTGCTTTCACGCGAGTGCAAGTGGGGGCCCCAAATGGCAGAGCAAAACTCGAGCTGTGGAAGGACGAGGGCGGTATAAAGATTTTTAAAAGCATCGGGTTGTAGCTGCCGTGTTACATAGGTTATGAAACCCAATGTGCGTCTGGCCTTGGAGGCCACTTCACAGATGTGGCGGTAAAAGTCCAGTTTGCTGTCTATGGTGATACCGAGAAGTTTAGTGTGGGCCACACGGGGTATGGGGGTGTCGCCTAGGGTGAGGGCGGGGTGCGTGACTTGTTTCTTCGACATGTGAGAGATGGTCAAGCACACACACTTGGTAGGATTGAGGGGCAGGCCATTTACCTGCGACCAGCGGTAACAGATGTCTAAGTTATTTTGGAGCCTGTCGTAGGCGTCTGTTGTGTTTAGGGGTTGAATCAGTGTGAGATCGTCGGCATATAAAATGGCTTTCGTGTTAAGGCTGGTGGTCAGATCGTTGATGTAAATAGAGAAAAGTGTTGGTCCAAGTACGCTGCCCTGGGGGACGCCAGAGAGCACAGTGCTTGGGGGTGATGCTGATCCATGGAAGACAACTCGCTGGGTTCTCCCCGAGACGAAGTCCCGAATCCAATGAAGAAGGGAGCCTTGGATTCCCAACCTCTGGAGTTTACTGTCCAGGAGCACATGGCTGATCCGGTCGAAGGCTTTTGAAAAGTCCAACTGTATTAATTCACACGGGTTTCGGCTGTCGATGGATGAGCTGATGGTATGGACGGCAACAGCTAAGGCCGTCTCGCAGCTACGTCCTTGCCTGAATCCATGTTGTGCATTGCTCAGTAAACCGCTCGACTCCAGATGCTGTAGGATCTTTCTGTTTATGATCTTTTTCATGGTTCTGCACATGACCGAAGTCGAGGCGATTGGACGGTATGAGTCGGCCAGGTCGGTTTTGAGGTCGCTTTTCTTGAGAACGGGTGTGATGAGGGAGTACTTCCATGCAGATGGCACACTACCGGATTCCAATATTTTGTTGAACATGGCGGTCAGGACTGGTGTTATGGTGGGTGAGGAGAGCTTCAGGAGGGATGGGTGGATGTGATCAGGACCAGCATTTTGGGAGGACTTGAGCAAGGCGATGGAGCTTGAGACGTCTTCTTCGGTTATTGTGATGGAGGAAAGGGAGCTGTTTACTTCAGGTAGGTCAAGAGAGGGTGTCGGGGGTGGATTTACAGAAGACCAAATGGATGTGAAGTGCTGGTTGAAGAGCTCGGCGATCTCGGCAGGGTCAGTGATGGTCAGGTTGTTGTGGGTGAGGCACGGACGTATGTGGGAGGACTTCCTCTGCGACTTGACAAAGGCCCAGAACAGTTTGGGTTCCTTGGAGGCGCGGGCCGCGACATCACAGGCATACCTGTCGTAAGAAATGTGTACTAGACGTTTGATTTCCTTTTGGATTTTCTTGGCCGCCTCGAGGCTGGTTGGGCAGGAACGCTTTCGTGCCCTTCGAAAGAGCTGGCGCTTACGTCTCGACAGATTAACAATGTCTCGAGTTATCCAGGGGGCTTGACGCCTACGTTGCGCTGAGGAGTGCGGAACACATTCCGAGAGGATTGCTTCCATGAAGTCGCGCCACAATTCGTACATGTCGTCAATCGAGCCCTCCCCGAGCACCATGGACCAAGGTGCCAGGTGAAGTAACATCCGTAAATGCGCTAGGTCGGCCTGGGAGTATCGGTGCACTAGACGAGCGAACCGACCAAGGCGGGGTATCGACATGTATGTGCGTACGTGGATAGCCTTGTGGTCGCAGTTTGTGAGGCTGTCCTCAACGGTGCAGTCCACTAGCAGAGAAGGATTCGTGGTGAAAAAGAGATCCAAATGGGCTTCCCTGCCAGAGGACGACGCGTACGTGGGATCAGGGCAGCACTGGATGAACCCGGAAGATTCTGTCAGATCGAGGAGGTTCTGGGCGAGAGGGTCGGAGGGTATCGGTGCCGTCATGTCCGACCAGTCAATATGCGTGTTGAAATCGCCGACCAGGCAGATGTTTGCATAACGCGATCGTTCTATAAGGTCGACGGATACCCGCAAAGCCTCAAAGGAGGAAGATTGCTGTTTGGGAGGGACGTAGACGCAGATGAGGAGGACGGTATGGTTGCCGCTTCGAGCTTCCACGAATACCGCCTCTAGGTCATCCTGCTCGAGGTCGCATCGACGTCGGCAGGGCAGGCTTCCTGGCACGATGATCATGACGCCGCCACCGCGGGAGCCAATGCGGTCTTTACGGAAAACTTGAAATCTGTCGGCGTCTGCGATTTGACCGTCGTGGGTGGACGAGCTGAGCCATGTTTCGGACAGAGCGAAAGCGGTGTTCGGCATCGATTCAACGAAAGTATTCAGTTCCCGGAGCTTGTTTTTAGCGGAACGCACGTTAGAATACCAGATGTTCAGGTGTTGGCGGGAACGCAACGGGCTGGCTGGCCGTGATGCGTCGGCGGATTCACGTCGCTGAGCGCTTGAGGGTTCAGATGCAGTGTCGGGTGTCCCTTGCCCCGTGCAGCAAGAACGCGTCTGGTGAAGAGGGCCAGGATTCGGGGAGACGTCACCGGCGACCAGGAGGCACCAAACGACGAGGTCGCGACGAGCGCGGCCAATGGGATAAGCCTGGGAGACTCGCCGGCCGGGTCTCGGTTGAGTAGGCTTAACGGCGAGGTAGCTGGTGAACGCCGGCGCAATGCGGGGCCAGCCGAGCGATACAGTGCTGTAGAGGTGGGTACGGGTATCCTTAGAGTTCTCTGGAGTATCTCGACGAAGACATTCGTTGCTCTGGAGCCTCACGAACAAGGTAATATAAAGAGATGCGCGGAGCAACGAGAAGAGCCGTGTGCCCGCCATTGTGTTGGACGCGTATCACTACTGGCATGTACTTTTGAACTGCTGCGCCAAGCGAGCAAACAAACAACCTGCCAAAATCACTGCGAAAAGAAATGCAAAAGCAAAAAAAGGTCACTCACTGCTAGCACGAAGCAGATTGCAGCGTGCAGCTCTCATTTACCGGGCAGTGTGAGCTGAACTACGTTATTCCTTTCCTCTGTTTGGTTCTTAGTTCGTACCAACGCCGCGAAAGCAAATAAACAAACGTGTAACGTGCAGCTAAGAAAAAAAAAAAGTGTAGCTTTTCTTTTTTATAGTTTTGTCGTGTAGCTTTCGCTTTGTTTGTTGCGGACTCAACACCAACGGCGAGCACCACCTGCTAATTTTCAATGCTCCTATCGACGCCCCGTGCGATTGTCGTCGTTGAAGGAGGTCTTTGCTGGGTGATTTGTATCTTTGTATCGTCTGCTAACTTCTTTGTTTCATTCGCCGTTGCTCGCGACTCTTCCCCATTTTTTTTTTATTTTCGTCTGGGATGGGGACCCCATCTTTTCTGCAAAGTTCAGATAGTGTTTGCACGGTCGTTTTTCTTGTTACGTTTTGGTTTTCTAATGCTGCAGAGGCTGGTGCGCTTGCTCTGGTAATTTTAACATGTTGTTGGTGCACGTTTTATTGATAATCTATTCAGGTAAGAAATTACGACAACGCAGTTTGTAACGGATAAACGGTAATCTCTTACGACGTAGTTCGAGTAGCTAAACGCCTTTTTTCCGCTTCCCAGATGCACTTCAAACGCGTGTGATCCCCTTGAGTGGCGTTTCAGACCTCTAAATAAACTGCTCTACCTTTGTTTATGCGCTCATTGTTATTTGATTGTCGTTCCAGTTGCGATCAGTGGATTCCGCTTTGCATGCGGACTGATCGTAATGAATATTGTCTGCTGTTGGGGTGACGAAACGGGGCACGCAAAGCTCGAGGACGTCGCAGAGCCTATACTTTTCCATTGCGTCGTCTGCTTCCGTAGACTCCGAGTCCGCTAGAGGCGCCACTGTCACGTTCGCCGCCGCTCCCATAGGTTTTCGGAGGAGTTTCCAGTATTGGCGAAGCTATATCGTATTTGACGATAGTTCTCTACCTTAGACGTGTCACCGGACTTGTGTATAGGTACTACAACTGAATTTTTCCACAAAGACGGGAAGACCCCAGTTCTCAATGAAAGGTTAAAAACATGCTTTAATAAAGGGGCAAATAATTCAGCGCATCCCTTAACAATAAAACTAGGTATAGAGTCAGCCCCTACAGACCGCTTGGGCTTTACCCTTTGTATTGCCTCCAGAATTTCTTGTGTGTCAACTTGATTGACAGTCAGAGTGTCGTTACATTCAACATTACTCATAGAGGGCGCACTTATAAAAACGTCCGTAGAATAGCACTCACTAAAATAATTTCTAAAAGTGTTAGCTACTTTCTCAGGAGAAGTTACATAGCCATTATTTTGACGGAGAGAAATGACCCGTGTTGGCTCCTTTGTGTGCTGCCTGACAAATCTCCAAATTTTATCAGGTTCACGGAACAGGCTACTTTCTACATTATTTTCATAAGCACGTTTATCATATCTAAACAACTTTTTTACGAGCGCACAATAAATGCTGAATTCTATGTACCAGAGCTCAAGCCCAGTTCTCTTAAACAATTTATGGAGGTGCTTTTTTTTGTGCAGATAATGTATTAATTCTTTCGAGAACCAAAACGGATACTTAGAGGGTCTCGATAACCGCTTAGGAACAAACAAATTAATTGCATGTTTCGTTATATCTGTCAAAGATTGACTCGCGGAATCGATACAATGATCATCAAGAACCGTCGACCAGTTGTAGTCTCGAAGATATGTGTACAACCCCAAATAATTACCACTGCCAAAACAGTAAGTGGTGGAATTATGTCTGTGAAATGTCCTTTTCACAAAAGAAAAATATACGACAAATGGCGGGTGAAACACATCAGGTCTCACAAGAGGATCAATAACTGGAGTTATGCTGTCTATTGGGCAGTTAGAAAGACAAAGATCCAATACATTTCCATCAGAGTTTTTTAACTGATTATGCTGGGTTAACCCACTAAAATTAATAAAATCCAATAGACGGGATACCTTTATTGTAGTTTGAGTGCTTCCACTAGAAACTAGACGAGATGCCCAGTCTACTCCTGGGAGGTTGAAATCCCCAAATATCAGTACTCGATACTTCGTAAAATCGACCTGTTCTTCGAGGGTTTGCAAATGGTTATCAAACATCTGTGTGTCTGATAGTGGCGGAAAATAGTAATTTCCAACAAGGTAGTTGAAGCCATCACTCGATAGTATTTCTACCCACACACACTCTGCGTAGGATTCAAGGTCTTGCCTTCTGTATGAATTAAGAGAATCGCAGACTGCAATTAATACCCCCCACCAAACTTCTGCCCCGTGGCATCGCACTCCCTATCTTTGCGATGCACAGCGTAGGACGAAGAAAAATAGCTCGCACTTGATAACTCCTCTAAAAGCCATGTCTCCGTTAAACAAATAATGTCAAAGTTTGTAGAAGCGACGTTTGCCATACACTCATCTGCTTTAGTCCGCAGACCGCGAGTGTTCTGATAGTAGCACCAAATTCCGTTAGTCATTTCGCGATGCATCAGTATTATTCGGAACGAACGATCGCGTTGAATCCAGCTTTCCGAAAAACTGGTGGAATATACATCCCTCAGGCCAGATATCTGGATTATTAATTGCTTCAAACATGTCCTGGTCCACGGAAACATGGAAAGAGGAGTAATACGGGTATTTCGTTTTCATCTTAGTGCAACAGCTAGGTTTGCCACCCAGGAATGGCTCGACAAGACTGGCGACGTCCTCGACTGTTGTTACAGGGTCGAGTCGAGAGACGAACAATGCCTTTTGAGCAGGCGGCCGAGGTACAACGGTTACCTTTGACGATTTCGCCTTTCTGACCGATGGCTTGTTTGGTCGTCGAGGGCCCACCAGTGTGAAGCCCTCGTCCAGGGCCGCGCTTGGGTCTCCACCCTGTCCAAGGTCGCCACCACTTGGCTTGGCAACGTCTCTCCAACGGTAGCTTCCTCTGTTCACATCAGCTGGTCCCGTAGGCACAAAAACCGCACCGCCGCTCGAGGAGACATTCGTAGTTACTCGTGATGCGGCAGTTGAGTAGGTTTGGCTCGGTTGTTTAGAATCCAACACTCTCTGACTCAGCTGCTTTCGCAATTCAGCAACTTCGGAACGAAGATAGTGATTGTCCGCTCTCAGGCATTTCACTTCGGCGGTCAATACATCCAACTTGGCATTCATCCTCTGCAACGCAGATTCCGATTCGTAGGCAGCGGGTGGGTCCGTTGTCGGTGTCACGAACTGATTCGCAATCGGTGTCTGAACCAGACGCATCCGTTGTCTCTTCGCCATGATTAGGCTTATCATCGCCAGCGCTGCGGTGTCGCCGGGTGCAGTCGTTACATTTGTACGTGCTTTTGCCGGATGCCATTAGCACGTTGTATTCTTCGAGACCGACTTTTATACAGTCGCAGTGAAATTTGCGTTTGCATCCACCGGAACATATGATGAATTGCTGCTTACCGACAAATAGTTTGGAGCAGCTCCCGCACACGACCTTCTTCTTCGGCGGCATGGCGGCCTATTAGTAAAGCGAACTGGTTGTGTGTGGCACATTCGTTCCACTGCATTGTACTGACTTTGCACGGAAAGAAGATACGCACAAAATATGCCCCTGTCAAACCACCTCCTAATCCTCTCCTGTCTCCCATATTTTTGGTGAACAAAAAAATGTCGACATTTAATGGGGTACTCTGGCCGTTTCTTGAGCTACCCAAACAAATTGCATTTTCTTAATACCCGGACTTTAGTTGTCGCGGTACGCTATTTATTGTCTCGAAACTCAAAGTAGCTATCGAAAAAACCGTTAATAAAGATGATGCCAAAACCAACATTCAGATTTCCACGCGCTCTCCAGCGGTGTGACGTCACAAAGGGTACAGACCTTCAGGTCGCGCAGGCAGTCTTAAACAGAGTTATGTCGAGCATTTTTTTCTTGTTGATGGAACCAATGGAACCAACAAGACCTTCGGGTCTTGTTGGTTCCATTGGGCTATGGTGACCCACATTGAGCTCCCAAAACAATGCTTTCTTGCCCTTTTTAGCTTATCTTTCTCGCCCAAGTTATTACGAAGAAGCCTTTCACCTTCGTAGTCGGGCCATTTCTTTTGGCAAGTTTCCTACCAGGGATTCCCCAACCGAGTCTCTGACAGCGGTCACCAGTTCTTACAAAAGAGGTAGGTTACTAATAAATATTTTGTTCCCTCCCCAAAATGGCTGTTTAATGCCTGATAAACAAACCCAAGTGATTGATCCCTAAAAACCGGGTGTGTGGAAGGAAATTGCGTGTTTATCACTGTAAACGTTTGCTAAATGTCGCCGAATGCTCAGTCCCCGCTCAAATGTAGTACAGTCGACTCTCGTTAATTCAAAATCTCTTAATTCAAACTTTCGGATAATTCAAACTAACATGCAGGTCCCATCCTATGCGTCTCTATGGGAAGAAACTCCTGATAATTCAAACTTTGCTTTATTCAAACAAATTTTCGGCCCCCCTCGAGTTTGAATTAATGAGAGTCGACTGTATTAGCAGTTGGGAAATGTTCGCCAAAGCTTCATAGCTTAGCGTTATCCAATTAAAAATTTGTAAGCAATTTTTGGAAACTCTTAAAGGGACAATGAAGACAATATTATTTAATTTTTTTAAATGGTATTTTTATGCTTCTTGGGAACATAGCATGCTGCCCAATTTTTTGTAGACATTTGTGACGCATTTTTCTGTGCCTACGAAAGAAGTAAAGAAACCGAAACTGAACAATCTCCATTCCCGTTTCTGGGCCCCCGAAAACGGAGGTGACGTAGGGAGTGACGTCAAGTGTGAATAGTCGGTATCGGTAGTATTTAGGAGATCGAGCCTCTGATAACCGCGGTGGGTTATAGCAGCGCGGTGGCGCGGTCGTTTCGCCGAATCTTTCAACATGGACGGCAATGCCGCTCTCGCGAGCGAGTTCGAGCTTCCGTTCACTGACCGAACACCAACGGAACGGGAGTACGTGTGTGGCGTTCTTCGCTATCACCCGAGGCCGACGGTGAGCGCCCAGCCGGCAACGAGCGGCCTGCATGCCGAAGGATGGACGTGGAGGAGGTGCCGAGGGGAAAGCGGCAGCGATCCGGTTGGAGGCGCTGTCCGGTTCCTTCGCTGACAGTCCTCTTTTCGTCGTCAAAGAATACGAACAGCAACCCACACGTGAAAACTAGCGTCGCCCGAACGAATACCGGTCTTCAGTCGACCGTTAGAACAGCCATCTACAGCTACCATTTTGCAGAATCCTTCGAGTACCGTGTTCTTTTTTTTATTTGATTTTGTTTGCCCATAGTTGCTCGTTGCCCGTTTCACGTCCAGCGTAGCGAAGAAAAAAACAATTATACTGCTTTATTTGCAGTTTAGTAATGATTTCCGGTCTGATTTATACTTTTCATGGTTATTCAAGCGGAAATTAGAACAGTATTCCTAAAAATCGCGAACCAAAACGTGACCGAGGGCACGTTTCTCGTTTCGACCAATCGCTGACGCGTCTCTTGTGACGTCGCGCTTTTTGGCCCCGCATCGGTCACGTGAGCTCCGCTTCTCCTGGCTTCTCCCGCAACTCTCGGGGCGTCGCCCCAGTCAATCCCGGTTCGATTATTACCGCGACTGTTTAATTGATTTGCGCGGCACACAAGCGCCGGTTTCGGCTGAAATTTGGGCAACGTGGCATGAGACGTGCCTGGAACCCAGATCAATCGCCAAAAAGATGTCCCAACTTGCCTTTATTGTCCCTTTAATGAGAAAAAATAGCCCAGTAGCAGACGTCTTTAGTCTCCATGTATCTGCGGGCTCTGTCCGCTGCCATTTTTTTTACAGCCGAGCTGTTAAGGGCTAGGTTCCTGAGGATCGTGTCCGGTACAAAGCACTTGTCGACAAAAACGCCTCTGGACAGCTACCGCCATTAATAAGCGACGGCAGCAAGGACACAACCAGTATGGTTGCCGCCGTCGCTGGTAGATGGCGCCAAGCTTTCCAGCTATCATAGAAGAATTCATCGTAGGAAACAGCGCGCAAAACAGACGACGACAAAGAAGAAACACACGTAACGAGCGCAGCGCTCGTCACGTGTGTTTCTTCGTCCTCGTCTGTTTTGCGCGCTGTTTCCTACGCTCTTATCAGTTTCGGTTTGGACTTGAGATGGGTCGGCCGCGCACCCTTTCGGGGAAAGAAGACTGGCTGCGGGAGGAGCGGTGACGTACGCAGCAGCGCGAATGGGTTCGCAACCGCCGCAAAGCCGCTGTCGCCTCGACTTCCACTGCGTCGAGCGCTTCAGATTCCCTTGCCACGATTGTCGACTTTTAAAGGATTAGCATCGTCGAAGGTCGCGGCGAGCGATCGACACAAAGGACGGTTCGCCATGGGGCTGACAGCGAGTGTAGCAGCGGAGGGGGACAGGTTTTGTTGACATCCGCATATCCACAGGCGGCTGCAGATCGGCAAATAATTTGTTTTTGCCGTGCGATTACGCAGCAGAATAGCAGTCTTTCGGGGAAGGATGACGCTTTTTTGGTCACTTGAACTTGCATAAACAATATAAAAAATGCAAACTGGCAATTCTTTCAACATTGAAATCGTTGCACTGCCCCTTTAAGATGAACCGGCGATCGAGAAGTTGTCGCGTCGGTGGCGACCTCTCGCTTACTTACTGAGTTCTGTCGTCGTCGACGGATCGCTCTTCGCGCTTGCGCGTTTCACCGAAAGTAAGACGAAAATGAGGCACTGAGGAAAAGGGTTGCAGAGCTCGAACAATACTCCCGACTGAACAACGTCGAAATCAAGGGGGTGCCTTGCACCCAAGGCGAGGATTGCGTCGCCGTAATGGCCGCAATTGGGGAAAAGGTCGAATGCCCCGTCTCACCCACCGATCTAGACATAGTTCATCGTGTACCAACTAAAAATGGCCAGCAGAACATCATCGCCCGCTTTTGTTCCCGCGATAAAAAGAATGAGTTTGTCAAGAAAGCACGCAAGGCGCGTTTGGACACACACGCACTGGGTTTCTCGGGGCAACATATGCAGTCTGTCTTCGTTAACGAACATTTGTCTCCTGAAAACAAGCGGTTATTTTCCAAGGCACTAACACTGAAGAAGGAAAAAGGTTGGCTCTTCCTTTGGACTGATAACTGCCATATCAAAGCTCGCCAAAATACTGCGAGCCGCGTCTTTCGCATAGCGTCCAATTCAGACCTTTCGATTTTCACTTGAATTATTCTTAAACTTTCATAATGGCATCGCTCGTCTCACCTTCTGAACTAGAACATTACTTTTCTTCACCTTGCAGATCGCTGATTCATTTTAACGCGCGCAGCTTGCGCAAGCACACCGATGACATTACTAACTTTTTATCTTCTGTTGGGCATCGGTTCTCTATTATTTGCCTTACCGAAACTTGGCTGAGTATATCTGATAAAAACTTGTACGATTTTTTTTCTTACTCAGCCGAATATTGCCATCGCGCTGGAAGTAGTCGTGGTGGTGCTGCTATATTTATCTCTTCTGGCTTTCATTATCATCGTCGACATGACCTAACACTTAACCTGCCTAGCTGTGAATCTGTCTGGGCAGAATTCCATGAATCATTCTTTTCGCAAGACGGAAAAAACATTATTGTTGGATGCATTTATCGCTCACCATCATCCTCCACTAGTGAATTTTGTTTAGCGCTTAGCGAAGTGCTCCATAAACTATCAATCGAACGCAAAATCGTCATCATCTTGGGAGACATTAATATTAACCTAATCGATACTAACACTTCTTGTTATAATGAATACATTAACTGTCTAAATGGCAACGGTTATGAATGTCTCATAACCTCTCCAACTAGGTGCACTGCCAGCGGACAGGCTTCACTAATTGACCACGCACTGTCTAATCTATTAACATCTCCGGACGCTGGCGTTATCGAAGTTTCTATCACAGATCATTACCCTGTGTTTGTGCGATTGAATTTTGTTTCCCAGAAGAACGACGTATGCCTAACAAGGAAGAAAGTAAACACTTCATTGTTTGTTGAGCTTATATCTAACTCTGATTGGTCAGCAGTAACTAACGTCACTCATCCTGAGGTTGCCTTTGACGAGCTCTGTGCCATTATTACCAGGGCTCTGGCTGCTTCTTCTTCAATAACCACATGTAAAAAGAATACGTCGACTCCTTACAGCCCTTGGATGACATTTAGTCTGCTGAGGTGCCTGCGAAAAAAAGATAACCTATATAAAAAGACTAAAAGACAACCCTTTAATTTACCGCTAAAGATTCGTTTTCGAAATTATAGTAATACACTAGCTAGGCTGCTTAAAGATGCTAAACGAAGGTTTTACGAGAATGAAGTTCACCGTGCTGGTAACGACGTCAAAAAGCAATGGAAAATACTAAACTCGTTCTTGAACAGGACGACCACGACTGCCCCCATAAATTCTGTTCGATTTGGCAACGTTACCTACAATAACCCATCTGACATTGCGAACGCTTTTAGCGACTCATTTTTCACTGATCATCCTCAGCCTTTTATTCCTCACGACCACCATTATCAGCGCTTACCTCATAGCTTCTTTCTTTTTCCCGAATCTCCTGTTGAAGTCCGCACTGTCATTCATAACCTAAAAATAACAAGTGCTGGTCTTGACAACTTTTATTCTTTTCATATTAAACTAATAGCTCATTTAATCTGTGACGTTCTTTCCTACATTATAAATCTCGTATTTAAAACTGGCGTTTTTCCTAGCGTATTGAAAGTAGCTAAGCTAATACCTGTTTTTAAGAAGGGTGATAAGCGCCTTGTAACTAACTATCGTCCGATTGCAATTCTTTCGTTCTTTAGCAAAATTATTGAAAAACTAGTTGTTATACGTCTCACATGCTACCTCTCAAAATTTAACGTCCTGTCGCCCCGTCAGTTTGGTTTTAGGGCTGGTTTTTCAACTGACCTGGCACTAATTTCCTTAACTGATGATATTAAAAGAGCCATAGACTGCGGTAAATTTGCTGGTGCTTTATTTATTGACCTTTCTAAAGCTTTTGATTCAATTAACCATAATATACTTTTTGCAAAACTAGACGCTATTGGTATAACTGGTCCCACACTAGCATTAATTAGCAACTATTTACAGGACAGACAACAGGTCGTCTATATTTCTGGTGCCTATTCCCACTTTAGAACTACTAATATTGGCGTCCCCCAGGGCTCCATTCTTGGACCTCTGTTGTTCCTAATATATATTAACGACCTTCCTCAGTGCATTAATTTTTCTGACTGTTTACTATACGCTGACGATACTACCATCTTTACTTCCGATAGCAGCCTTGACTCATTGTTATTCAAAATTAACGCTGACGCTGCCAATGTTGCTAACTGGTGTCGGCGTAATATACTGAACATTAACGCTTCTAAATCTACTTTTGTCATTTTCACATCAACCAACAAAATCGTTCCAGGGCTTCCATCGGTTCACTTAAACTCTAATGTATTGACGGCTGCAAGCCACGTTGTATTTCTTGGGGTTGAATTAGACACTCATTTAAAATTCCACAGGCATATTAACTCCTTAACTAGAAAAGCAGCATTCGGCATAAGAGCATTAATCAAAGTATGCGCCTTTTTCCACATCGATACGCTCATTTTCCTCTACTACGCATTTATACATAGTCATCTTAACTACTGCATATCTTCGTGGGGAAATACTTATCGCACACATTTGTCTCCATTGCAGCACATCCAAAATCAAGCATTTCGTATCATCACCTTTAGTCACTTTTCATCTGATATTTCTTGGTTTTTCCGTGCTTTTAATATTTTATCTGTTAGCAATTTAAATAAACATACCCTCGGGTTACTTGTGTATAATTTCGTGAACGGCAAACTCGCTCTAACACTTCTTAACGATAATCAGTTTCCACAGCATAAGATAACTCAATTCGCATTTCATCATAACTTGTTATTGCCTAAGCCTAGGACTAACTATGGTAAATTTACCACCAACTTCTCAGCCACGGCTGTGTGGAATTCATTACCTTTAGCCATCAAGCAATCACCATCAATTCACGTGTTTAAGCAGAAACTTCGCATATTTCTTCAGTCCTTTTAGTCATACATTGCCCCCGCAGGGGGCACCTGTGAAAGCAGGTGTTTGGAGAGTGGCGCCTCCACGGACCCCAGCTACGTGGGCCACCATACCCGCACGCAGGGGGCACCTGCCTTGGTAGGTGCTTGGTGAGTGGCGTCACTACGAACCCCGAGCCATGTGGGTTCGCCCACCCACGTCTGGCTGTGCGTGGCGTACCCGTGTCCGGGGAAAGGGGGACCGTGGTGGTTGAGTTGAGCCCCTGCTTCTCGTAGACGGGTGTCCTGGCTTGGCCCGACCAGGATGATTCAGTCAGTCGCCTCTTCTACCCTATTCTTCCTTCTTTCACTTTTCCTCCCACCTCTTTCTCTTTTCTTCTACACTCTCTTCCTTCCTTTTTCACCTTCTTAGGCGGCAAGGGCCAATCTTGAGTGGAAACAGGTCCTGTCCCTGCAACCACACTAGGGTATAGTGCCCGGGCAGCACTGGTAGAGTAATTGTGTCAGCCAAGCCCATCTTGCTATGGCACATTACCTACCCCCTTGTTGGGCTCCGTGGTGGGCGGTGCACCCGGGCACTGAACTTTCCTCCCATCTCATATGGGTCCACACGACAAAACCTTTCTTGATCGGCCTCTGAAAAGAGGTCGCACCGAAGCTCAAGTCACTCCCGAAACATCCAAAGTGCTCGAAAAATTCCCCAAATTTCTTGTCTTACACTCTGAAGAAGAAAAACCACTTGCCAAACTGTCCCCTTTCTTGGTCGCCAAAGTGCTGGAAGGAATCGTTGGGAAAGATTATTCTGCTAAAAAGATGCCGTCCGGTGATCTTCTTGTTGAGATTAGCACCAAAAAGCAAAGTGATGCCCTTCTTTCTCTCAACGCTGTGTCTGAATACAAAGTAAACGTTACTCCACACCGCAGACTTAATACAGTTCAAGGAGTTATCTCGGAGGATGACCTAATGGACTCATCTGAGGAAGAACTCGTCGAAGGCCTTTCAGACCAAGGAGTTGTTGCCGCTCGTCGCATCACCCTTCGTCGTGAGGGTGTAGAGCGTAAAACGAGACACATTATACTGACCTTCGACACCACCACTCTCCCAGAGGCCATAAAGGCAGGCTACCTCAGGTGCCGTGTTCGCCCCTATGTGCCGAATCCTCAGCGGTGCTTTAAGTGCCAAAGGTTCGGCCATGGGTCACGGAGCTGCCGGGGAAGTGAAGCTTGCGCGAAGTGCTCCAGTAAAGAGCATGTTGCTGACACTTGCGAAAGTGAACTGAGATGTGTGAACTGTGATGGTCGTCATCCGGCATACTCGCGCTCTTGTCCGAAATGGAAAGAAGAAAAAGAAATACTTACTTTGAAGACCACAGAAAACGTCTCCTACCATGAGGCGAAAAAACGTTTCTCCTTCCTATCGAAAGGAGGGTATGCCGAGGTCGTGCACAGGGGACCGGCACGACCCGTGATGGCATCGGCGGGAACACAGACCCCTCCAGGGGGGGTGTGTCTCCCGTCAGTGTCCCCTCTAAAACCCGCGGGAGCAGTGCCAGCTGCACTGCACCCCAACCACACGGTGGACGCTGTTCCTTCAACGTCCACCCTGAAGCAGGGGATGGCACCCCCCGCCGCCCCTGCCTCCCTGCCTCCTCGAAGCCGGGGACAACCCCGCGTCTCGACCCAGCAGAGACCTAGCGAGCCGTTAAGGCTGCCGACCCCTCCGGGTCTCCCTCCGGCTCCCCCTGAGGAGCCTATGGATGAGGGTGGACCCAAGTCCGGCGAGGAAAGTTTCCTCGCTGGATCTGACTCCTCTCTTTCTGCCTCCAGTGACTCTACTGGCCAGCAGAAAGAGGCTGTAAAGAAGAAAAACGCCCCGCGCAACAAAATAGATTTTAAGCCATAGTCACCTCATTTTACTTTTTACCAGTTTTTATATTCACTTTGCACTGGCTAAGCATATAGGCATTATGCAGTGGAACTGTCGCGGACTTCTACGTAACATAGATGACATCAATTCATTTTTTGATGACCTCCGTCCTGTTGCTATTTGCCTACAGGAGACCTATCTGACTGATTCGCACACGCAGGTTTTGCGTCATCAACAAGTGTTTAGGAAGGACCGCCATTCCTCAAACCCTTCGAGTGGTGTAGCAGTGGTGGTTCAAAGTGGAGTGGCATGTGCTGAAGTTCCTTTACAAACTTCACTTGAGGCAGTTGCAGTTCGCATCCTTCTTGACCGCCTCATCACTCTAGTATCACTCTACTTACCACCTAATGTTCCGCTGCATCTCCATGAACTTCAAGCACTCATCAAACAACTTCCCAAACCTTTTTTAATTCTTGGTGATTTTAACGCCCACCATCCTTTGTGGGGAAGCTCTCGTCAAGACTCTCGAGGTGGAGTTATTGAAAGGCTTTTATTATCAACTGGAATCTGCCTGCTCAGTAAGAAAGAACCAACATTTTTTAGTGCTGCTCACAACACTTTTACATCAATCGACCTATCACTATCATCACCGTCTCTACTTTCATGCTTTTCATGGAACGTTTTAGACAATCCTTTTGGCAGCGACCATCTACCCATAATTTTAGAGAGCGTTTTACCAGTTTCATCGATACCAACCCGCCTTCCACGATGGAAGTTGGAAAAGGCCGACTGGTCTATTTTTGGTCTAGAAGCAACACTCGATCCCTCCTCGTTTCTTCATATGACTCGTGAGGATGCGACACTTTACGTTACAGAATGCATTATAAACGCTGCTTCTGCTTCAATTCCACAGACCTCAGGAAATCTTCCCCGGAGGTGCAAGCCCTGGTGGAATGAGGAATGTACTTCCACTCGGAAAAGCCAGAACAAGGCGTGGGGAACTTTTCGGCGCTATCCAACTTTCCGTAATTTGATCGAGTTTAGGAAAAAAAGAGCACAAGCTCGGTGGACGCGAAAACGGGCCAAGTGGGCTTCTTGGACAAAGTATGTTTCATCCTTAAATAGTTTTGTTACTGCTAAAGAAGTATGGGATCGTCTCAAAAAAGTTTGCGGGCAGTATCATGCTTTTAGGATTCCACTTTTTCCTTCAATCTCAGCATCTCTAACAGGACAAGCAGACTTCCTCGCAGAACATTTTCAGCATGTTTGCAGCTCTTCCAATTACAGTACGGAGTTTTTAAAGTACCGGTCTACCGCTGAGAAGCAGAAAATCACTATGTCAGGCTTCAACTCTGTTGCATACAATAGACCGTTCACAATGTGTGAACTGGAAGTTGCTCTCAGCCTAAAAAAGCAATCTGCACCTGGGCCAGACAGAATCCACTACGAGATGCTTAAGCACCTGTCTCATGAATCTTCGTCCCACCTGTTGTCCTTTTTCAATTTCCTTTGGGAAGCTGCTGCTTTCCCGCATTCTTGGAGAAGTGCCCATGTTATACCTTTGCTGAAACCTGGAAAAGATCCCTCTCTGGCTACAAGCTATCGCCCCATAGCACTTACAAGCTGCTTGGGGAAAACTTATGAAAGGCTTATAAATCGCCGCCTTATGTTTCTTTTGGAAGAGAAAAACTTTTTTGACACTAAGCAGTGTGGGTTTCGTGCTGGACGGTCGACCATGGACCATCTGGTGCGACTTGAGACCGTCATACGTGAGGCCTTTGTTCATCGGCAGCATTGCGTGTCTGTGTTTTTTGATCTAGAGAAGGCATATGACACTACGTGGAGGTATGGTATCCTTCGAGATCTATACAACTGTGGAGTGCGTGGCCGCATGCTCCGTTGCTTGCAGAATTTTTTAAGTGAGCGTACATTTCAAGTTCGATTAGGCTCGACTTTATCCAATGTTTTCTTATAAGAAAATGGTGTCCCTCAAGGTGGAGTCTTAAGTGCCACCTTATTTGCAGTTAAGATAAACAGTCTGGCTCAGGTTATACCGTCATCTGTTTCATACTCGCTTTACGTGGATGATGTGCAAATATCTTTTTCGTCCTGCAACCTCTCCAGTTGTGAACGGCAACTGCAGCTCACAATAAACAGAATGACCAAGTGGGCAAATGAAAATGGTTTTAAGTTTTCCCCAGAGAAAACTGTGTGTGTGCCATTTTCCCTGCGACGAGGTTTGACTTTGGACCCAATCTTACAATTGAATAACATAGAAATATCGGTGAAGCAGGAACATAAATTTTTAGGCATGGTCTTCGATAAAAGCTTACTTTCAAGTCTCATTTAAAGGAACTAAAGCAGAAGTGCTTGCGATCCTCGAGCATCCTTAAGGTGCTGTCACATATATCTTGGGGTTCTGACAGACGGTGCCTCCTACGCTTGTACAATGCTTTAGTTCGGTCACGCCTGGATTATGGAGCGATTGTTTATGGTTCGGCACGACCTTCCACACTAAGGATGTTGGATCCGGTACATCACCTCGGACTCCGGCTTGCCACTGGGGCATTTCGCACGTCACCCGTATTAAGCTTGTATGTGGACACGCATCAAATGTCTCTAGAAAAACGCCGACAGTACTTGAGCCTGTGCTATTATTACAAAGTGCTGTCAGATCCGAAAAATCCTGCTTATAGTATCTTACACACCCTTCAGTTCTATAATTTGTTTGAAAACAAGCCAACAATTGTGTGCCCCCTGGGTTTTCGAGTTCAAAGTATCTGTAGCTCTCTCAACCTCCCTGTCCCTTCTGTTAGTGGTGTTAACTTGCTAAAATCTATAGAGAGAATTGCCCCTTGGAACGAGCTACCCTTATGTGTTGACTGGTCTTTCACCAAACACAGTAAGAAAACCGTTGCTCCACAGTTTCTTCAGCAAGAGTTTATATCTTTGCAAGAAAGGATTTCTAGAGGTTGCACGGAGTACTATACTGACGGGTCGAAATCTTTAGGTTCCGTTGGTTGCGCAGTTTATTCTAGTGACTTTGGAAGAGCTGTGCAGCTTGACTCAATGGAAAGCATCTTTACTGCAGAGCTTTATGGTATTTTATTAGCCATTGAGCATATTCTGGACAACGGTGTATTAAACGCAGTAATTTTTGTCGATTCACAAAGTGTCTTAGCTGCTATCTCTTCCAGAGTTTGCACAAAGAACGTACTTACACAACATGTTCGTTTTAAAGTAAACAGAGCTCTGCGCCTTGGATGTAATATCAAATTTAGCTGGGTACCGAGTCACGTGGGAATTGCAGGGAATGAGAGTGCGGATCGCTTGGCTGCATCTGCCACAGATTCAATAGCATCTTTTGGCGTGCCCTACCAGGATTTTAAACCACTTTTAAAGAAATCTCTTTTAAAGACTTGGCAGCTAGAATGGGACACTGAAACCAATAACAAACTCCATGTGATTAAACCAATGATAGGCATTTGAGAAAGTTCATTTCATGAAAACCGCCGTCTCGAAGTTATGCTTTGTCGCTTGAGAATCGGCCATTCACGTCTGACACATATGTACCTCCTCTGTGGCGAAGAAGTTGCACTTTGTGCCCATTGTGGGGAATTACTTACAATTTTACACATCCTATGGGAGTGTAGATTTTATCATCAACTGCGCGTATCATGTTTTCCTGAACTTTTTAGAAACTATCTACCCTTTCATCCTATGTTTTTACTTGGTGACAGTGCTTTAGTACCACTTAGACGAGTTTTTAATTTCCTTTACAAAACTGGTTATCTACACCAGTTATAAAAATCTTCCCTAGTCTAGCATCTGTTTTGCTGAGTGTTAATAAACATTTTGTTTGGCGCATTATGGCCTCAGTTGCTGCTGCGCCATTAAAACCTTAATCTTACTTACTTAGTCATACATTGCTGTCATGACGTCATTGTGTATCTCTCTTTTTGATAATTGTCGTTTTGTCTCTCATATTATTGTAATTAGTACTGCATTTCACTTATTCTCAAAATTGATTTGCAATTCCAACTGTTATAACCTTGCTCTGTTTATTCAGTGTTATTTTATTTATAAGTTGATAATTATTATGAGTGTTTAACTTACTGTTATTTTGTTCATTTTATATCACTGCAATTAGTTCTGTGTTTCACCTATTCATGTCATAATTTATTTTCTATTCTGACTGCTGTAAATTTGTTTTATTATTATTGCTACCATTAACAGGAGGTCCCTTTCCAGTCTCTGACTCTGGGACCTCCTTCTGTAATATTTCTAATGTATTTACCTTTGATCTACGCACAATGAACCTGAACCTGAGGCCGCTAATTAATCGTCCGAATGCAAATGAGTGCGTAGAGTGGCACACGCCACTCATCGTCACGGTGGAATGCGGTTTACTGGGAGTGAAAGGGTGTGACTGTCCTATAGGACTTTCGAGGGAAGGTTGCTGCCAGGTTTTCTTTCTCCCGTTGCAGGGATCGGGTTCAACGGCGTCGACGACAGGTGGATCGAGCACCAGGAGGCCTTCGACGACCTCCTGGCCAGCCTCAACGGCGGAAGACCACCCGAGGACCAGCAGCAGCTGTCGGCCATCGAGGAGAGGTCCCGTCGTCTCGGTGGCAGGGTCCAGTGGGTGTTGCTCGTTCTTGTTGTTATTTGTGCATAAGGTTACGCATCTGCAAAATTTATTTTTTAGCAAAATCGGAGGATGGTAATTTTTTAGTTTTTCTCTTCAAGTTTAGATTTCTTTCGAGGCATTCCTTTATTGTTCACAAAAGTTCCTAGTTTTTAGAATGTTCAGTGGTCTGATCTCTATGAAAATTGATGGATCGCGCTTCCCCGCTCCGCAAGTGCAGCCACCGGACGGCCATCTTGCATGCAGCAAAATCACATTTTTGCAAGCGTTGCAAAAGCTGGCGGCAGTGTGCTGAAGACACGTTTTTCACTGTTCGTTGTCATTCACTACAGAAGTTTCTTAAACCCCCGTGAAAACGGTGAGACTTGCCTTTGAGAATACGTGGAAATTTTTACGAAAGCGCAGCGCCGCAGGATAAAGGCACAACTTGTCGAAAGCAAGTTTTGCTGGTCTCGTGGCATGATCAAAGCTTCCTTGGCACGCTGAAGTGCTGCGTCTCTGTGCCTTCGTACGCTTGGATACCGATCGAGAATCGACACCGCGGCAACGTTTTGATGGTGTGTCGCGCATAGATGTCTTTGCATCATACATTGGGTAGTTGTGGATCGTCCAGCTGTTCAGGCGAGTCTCTATCAATAAAGGGGGGGAAAAAATCTGTACGGTTGCTCTTGTGGACTATTAACCATGGCTATGTTCCAAATCTACTCTAGTGGATCACATAACAGCACAAATAGAGCAAGGCTGTGGGGCAAGGAAGATTTTTGAAGACAAAAGTACAAGACGGCGAGATTGAAAATTTTTTAAACGCGGCCCATATGGTTGTGTGCAATCTGTTGATTAATCACAATTCCTTAAGGGTTCAAATCACATCGCCACTTTTGAACAATGGAGCCAGGGACATTCGAAGTGTTTGGTAGGAAGGGGGGGGGGGGTGCACAGAAATAAAGATTTTTCGGCAGTTTGATACTTTAGACCAGGGGTGGCCAAACCGCGGCTCTCTGTTGGTCTAAGTGCGGCTCGTGGATCCCTCGTAAGGAGACCCCCCCCCCCTGGCCCTTTCCGGACTTCCCCAGGGAAAAAAAGAAAGGATTTCAGAATAAAGCACACTGCAGCTTGCGGTTTGGCAGGCTTGTACTCCCATATGTACAGTCGTACAGCCTTGTGCCCCCATCCGTACAGTGAGGACTCTGGACAAAAGTCAAAAGTTAAGTTTGCCTTACCCCCCCCCCCCCCCCGCGGCTCTTAGAAGTTTCGTGGTTTTGTTTGCGGCTCTTATTCCGGGTCAGCCTGGCCACCCGTGCTTTAGACCCATGTTACGGATAAAAAAAACAGGACGCGGGATGGCCAAAAAAACATGCTTTTCGTGTAAGGCTCGTCAAATTATGAGGTGCTGGAGAAATGCAGCCTTCTGCGTTAAGTCCTTATTTCAAACTCTTTTTGTTCGCCTTCCGCCCATTGAAAAGCATGCGGGAAGGGCCTTAGAACACACCTGGTATCGCTGTGCCACAGCGTTCTTCCGCAACATAAAGTTTGTCTGCGTTCCTCGCCGTCACCATGGCAACGAACGCCGAATGAATGGAAGCACGCACGGTACCGCCGTGTGAAGCCAGCAACAGCTGACGCCATTTTACGAACGCCGTCTGCTAGCCAAAGCCGAACGCGGTATGTAGGCGGTTGATCTGACATACCGCGTTCGGCTTTGGCTAGCAGACGGCGTTCGTAAAATGGCGTCAGCTGTTGCTGGCTTCACGCGGCGGTACCGTGCGTGCTTTCATTCATTCGGCGTTCGTTGCCATGGCGACGGCGAGGAACGCAGACAAACTTTATGTTGCGGAAGAACGCTGTGGCGCAGCGATACCAGGTGCGTTCTAAGGCCCTTCCCGCATGCTTTTCAATGGGCGGAAGGCGAACAAAAAGAGTTAGAAATAAGGACTTAACGCAGAAGGCTGCATTTCTCCAGTGCCTCATAATTTGACGAGCCTTACACGAAAAGCATGTTTTTCTGGCCATCCCGCGTCCTGTTTTTTTTATCCGTAACATGGGTCTAAAGTATCAAACTGCCAATTTTTCTACTGAATTGATTGGCATAAGCGTCTAGTAAACAACAAAAAAAAAAGCGTGCCGCTCCCCTCTCCCTTTCCCCCCTCTTCCGTCGCCACTGGAGACTGGATCAAGCTCGTTTCTGGACCGCGAGTGCCGCAAGTTACAAATACAGTCATCAGCATAAAGTAAAACGCCACTCCAGAGACCTATACGGCTTCACGCACATTGCACTCGCAAAACACATCCACACAATGTCGATCCTTGATCGGCATCCAAGCGTACGAGGGCATAGAGACGCAGCACTTTGGTGTGCCAAGGAAGCTTTGATCACGCTGCGAGACCGGCGAAACTTGCTTTCGACAAGTTGTGCCAATTTCCTGCGGCGCTGCACTTTCGTAAAAATTTCCATGTATTCTCAAAGACAAGTCTCACCGTTTTCACGGGGGTTTAAGAAACTTCTTCAGCGAATGACGACGAACGAGCGAGTATAGAGCATGTCTTCAGCACATTGCCGTCATCCTCTGCAACGCTCCCAAAAAGGCGATTTCGCTGCATGCAAGATGGCCGTCCGGTGGCCGCACTCATACTGCAGCGACCAAGCGGGGATGCGCGATCCAGCAAATTTTCATAGAGATCAGGGGATCAGTGTAATAGGCCCAGGTAGGAAACAGTAGGAACCAAATTTATTTAGAATTTTCATAAGATAAAGTGTTTGACCGCTGTCGTAAGAGGGTTACCCCCTTTTTTGTAGTAAGGGGTTACATACATCTCTTTGCGACGCTTTGAACAAAGATAGGGATAAAAAAAAAAAAAGCAATAAACACTGAATTGTTTTAGGGTTTCAGGAAAACATAAAAGCAGAGTTTTTGCAACTAGCAGTCCTCAAATTAGGAGTTTTTTTGGTTAAATCCAAATCTGCAATAATATTTTATCTGCGAATGTTTTTAGGATGTTATTGGATTTATTCGAAAATGCCGACCCTATTTATACGGTACCTACGTCTTCTGTGGAACATTTGAGCGGGGTTATTTTGTTTAAACGATGCATACGCAGCACGGAAAACAGAAGTATAACAAAAGCCAACCCTTTACCCGCACTATTGTGGCAAAGGGCAATGGTAATGCAGAATGTATTTGTTGCGTGTTTCTTCGTAGCAATGGGACAGGGACGAACTTGGTAGACATTTTTTTGCCTCGACGGCACAAACATTGTCGCGTGTGACGTCCAAGGACGTTTAGGTATTGCAGGACCCGGCGTGATGTTGTGCTGAGTGAAGCCAGTAAAAGAACTCGATCCCAGACTGCCATGCACACCAATGCTACTCTCATTGTCTGCTCGCTGCTCGTTCGGCCACGTTAGGCTTAGGCTTTCCATACAATCGGCACACCCAAAGAAGTTTTGACGCGCACGTGCAGTCACGACATGACAGAAGGCAACGAACACGTGTTGCAAGCAGAGCTTCCACGGTGTTCTTAGCCCTGTGCCATTCTCGGCGTTCCTGCACAGGGCGCCCGATGTGCTCGCTTTTCAAAGTCGCGCTATGACGACTCACTCTAGACAACGCTCCTGACGCGCTGTCTAGAGCATCTGCCACGTGCCGACTTCCTGCCGGCCAGGCCAGTGTTGAACTCCGAATCTCACCCCTTGAACACCGATTTAGTGGACGCCGCCATTGAAATATGGGGAAAAGAACCGTGTTGCGATGGCAATGCCGTGGCAACGTGGTTGTTTGCCCCACGTTTAAATGGCGGCGCCCTTAACTCGATTTTTCTGTATGGGTAGACACCGAGGAAAAGAAAAAGACGAGAACGCGCGGGGACGCCAGAACGCCGGGCTCTGACTAGAGTGAATAGTAGGTAGGCACAAAGCTAGCTGCCTTGGTCTCCCTTTTCCAAAGTGTTTGAAAGCCGAAGGGCGGCATCTGGTGTTCTGCCTTTGAAAAGTGAGCAGAGACAAAGGTGGCTAGCTGGGATGCCAGAACGCCGGGCTCTGACTAGAGTGAATAGTAGGTAGGCACAAAGCTAGCTGCCTTGGTCTCCCTTTTCCAAAGTGTTTGAAAGCCGAAGGGCGGCATCTGGTGTTCTGCCTTTGAAAAGTGAGCAGAGAAAAGGGGCTAGCTGGGATACAGAAGCGGGCCTGACTAGAGTGAATAGTAGGTAGGCACAAAGCTAGCTGCCTTGGTCTCCTTTCCAAAGTGTTTGAAAGCCGAAGGGCGGCATTGGTGTTCTGCCTTTGAAAAGTGAGCAGAGACAAAGGTGGCTAGCTGGCCCCCACGATAGCTCAGAACGCTTCTGGGCCTGTCTCCCTTTTCTCAGTTTTTTGACCTATAGGTGGCCTAGTGGGGATCAGCTGTGGGACAAACCCGGCCCTTGGCTTTATATGTGGAGAATACGGATGCCACCTCCTGCCATTATAACCCGCTTCGAGCTAACACGCTCGAGCGGAAGTGGAATGCAAAGTTTACGTCTCTTGTGGTCACAGACCCCAGCGTGTACCCCGATATTCCGTGCCTCGCCGTTTCCTCCGAAGCTCGTGCTGCTTCTCTTCCCCCTCGCCTTCTGCACAGTGCCACCGCATGTGCAACCGTGCTTGCTGTCTCGTGACGACGCCTGAAACACACTTTTCCCACGTGCATTGGTGCAGTGGGTTCAGGATCGAATTAGCAACAGCAGGGACTTCGGTTCGGAACCGTGTGCTTTCACGTTTTCTCTGGCGCTGCTTTTAATTGGCAAACCTTCGTGGTTTGCTGCTTCTGCACTGCACGAATGTGCATTACGAGGGTCCGTGTTGTAGGACACTGCTATGAGTTAGCCAAATAGCACATTGTACGTTAGAATTACACGCCGCGATGGTCGATAATTTGCGTAACTCGGGACTTTAAGATTGCCGAGCCACGAGTAGGGACGAATCGGCGACAGTTATCGTGCTCGTGGTAAAAATCAACAGGCATATATAGAGTTTCAGGGTCGTATCCAACGATACGACTGTGAAACGACCATAACGCTAGGGGTTGGGTGGAACAGGGAGTCTTCACTCCCAGGCTCGTGAATAGGTGGGACTGAGAATTCCCTAATATTAATATTTTGCATAATAGGCGGAGGTTAAGATTGATATTAAATACGCTGGGCAGGGGACGCGAGATATCGCCCAATTGAAAGGATTCGGCTGAATGCATCGATCCGAAAACGCATTCCACTGTGTCTGCCCTCTGATTGTCGGCGTCTGTTGCATTTGGGTTGCAGCTACTCCAAGTTCCTCCGTGGAAAGGACCTGAGCCAAAAGAAGCAGAAAGACATCGATGCCATCATCATCAAGCGCAAGCGGGACAAGGTGGGCTCTTTTCCCGTTTTACCTGCGGTTGCTTGAACGTTGCTGCTCTTGAAATCGTGGGATTTCGTTGGTTTTCTGGTACCTTTCCGTTAGGGCAGGGCTGCACAACTCAAAAATGAAGTGGGCCAAAAAAATGTTCATTGGGAACTACGCAGGTTTTTAATAACTGCCAGACAGGTTTTCAATATCTGGCATCATCGCATTGGTTGCCGTCTTGAGCATATCTTGCAGTGTCATGTCCGCGGGCCGCACAGGAAGTGCCCGTGAGCCGGATGCGGCCCGCGGGCCGCATGTTGTGCACCCCTGCGTTAGGGCCTCTTCTGCGACGAGCTGTTTACACGTGTCTACATTTCATGGGAACACTTCCTGCGAGGTCTCGGTCTCAATAACCGAGAAGTTGCGTCTTTTAACTCAAAATACAACGTTTTCTCGCGCGAAAACCTTCTGTTGATGAAGAACTGCTCAGGGGTCACGCTATAATGACTTCCAATGCAATAAATTTTGGGAAGCAATCGACCTTCCGAAGCAGAAATCGGACGACTTCCCGAATTCCTATTCTCCGAAGGCCAACTTGTCGAATAGGTTCGCTCGTCGTTGGTCAATCTGCAGAAAGGGAAACTCCTCCAAAGGGGCAACCTTTCGAAGTAATATTTGTCGAATAGACGCTTTCCGAAATTTAGCGCCACTGGTGGCTTATATGGCAGTTCAGTTTTTGCCGTACCAATGGCAGTAATGATCTTGAATCACCATTATTTTGCGAGTCAACAGCAAGCGAGGAAGCGTTAACTGTGCAGTTCTTTCTGAATCACTTTCAGTGGTGATTGTGACACAGATAGAACTGGTAAGAACGAAGCTCCAACCCACATTGACGCCTCAATAAAATTCTAAACGCCAAAGGGCTTTCGAGGCGATCGTTTGCTGCCCACAGATTGACCGAATCCGAGTCAGAAACGAATGCTTACGAAGTTCTCGCATTCGTTCCCGCGTTTCATTGTTCTAGCCCCTCGGATGTATATGGGCCCCGCATCATTCGTTTAGGGGCATCTTCGTGTCTCTCTTCCTCGGTCACTAGAAGGCCGCCGTCAGTACGGCACAGGTGCCATTCCTCGGAGGACGATAGCAATCATAACGGCCAAACTGAATTTCGGAATGGGTCTGTTGGCAGCAAGAGAGGTCACAGTGGGGAGCTCTTCTTTTAAAATTATTGCGGTTCTTTATTTTGTGTTCTTTGGTCAGAGGGCCTGCCAGGGTATAGGTACCGAGGTTTTAATTAGCCCCGCACGGATGTGTGTCGCTTACTTCTGGAGCCATAAGCAGTGGAGCCACGCACGCTCTACCGCATCGCCGCCAAGGCACGGGAAGCTCTGGGATTCAGACCGGTCGAACGTCGATCTTCCGTGGAGTGGGGACGGGTGATTTAAAGGGATAGTTCAACGATATTTGAAATATACCGTCGTGTTCAGAAATAGGCTGAATATGATCCACAATATCCGTAAATGACAATCACACGTTTGTATTTTGAGCCTGATGGCTGTATATTTTGTTATAATTGGCCCACTCCGGCAAGCGCATGGAGAGCACGTGGCATACACCGTAATCGTGACGTAGGTCGTCTCGGGACGAGCAAAGCTACGGCGAGGCTGACGTCGACAGGATGTCCTAGCTGTTCGAGCCATCGAAGGTACCGAAGCACGCCAGCGATTCGGGCCACCGCAACTAACCCCAAAGCTGCTTTTGTACAAACTTTGAGTGATTGGTTAATCTCTTATAATCTTGTAGAGGGACAATAGCGACTTCTGGGGCACACGAAGGAGAGTCTCAATGAGAGGGGAGTTGCTTTTTCCTCTCTTCTCTCGGGATGGCCGGAGGCGAGACAAGTTATCTTCACTACCTGTCAAGGTTCATAGACGGGCATTAAAAAACGAGGCGTTGGCGACATCCACCAGGTGCTCTTTGCTAACCGTTTAATTTGTTTTAAAAGTCTTTTTCGTGTCTCTTGCAACGAGAGGTTGGTGTCTCTGATGTGATAATGCTCCATTGAACGTGAGTAGACCAAGAAATAAGCACCAACATTTTGTTGTCCCTTTAAGGGCCGACAACCAGACTCGAGATTCTGCAAGGTCTTCCTGACCTGATCTTCCTCACCATGGGAGAGGAGAAAGCAGGCAACGGTGGGCAGGGTAGAAGGGGGGGAGAGGAGGAAGGGAGGGAAAAGTGGAAAGCGCAAACTGATTGCCAGTCTTTAAGGGAGGCAGTTAATTGGTCTGGCGAACGTATTCGCAAGGAGATCGAACTATGGGGGGCGCTAAGTCCGGCCTGTACTCCACAGCTCCGTGCTTCCTCGAGACTAGGCTCGTACACTAAATTGAGTTTACTTCGTCTTCCTCAATCGAGCGACGGGCGGATGTTGGACAGAGTGTCGCGGTACTGAGAAATTCAAACAAATAGTCTACGTTTTTGTCATCCCCATAGGTGTTCAGTCGCCGACCGATTTTTCTCACTTTGCGGGCTCCAAAAAAACGTCCGAATAATGGAGCAGTCTGAAAAATCGGCAGATTGAAAAACTTGCCTTTATTACGTCTAAGCAGGCTTAAAAAAGCCGTAAATAGTGTCTTGCTTCGGATTACGCCCGCGCGCCTTGTTTCAGGTCACACCTCGGTTTGCGTTCGGCCACCTTTTTATTCGCTCGAGAATCGCTGCCTTCTTTTCTAGCATTATGGTCGAGTACTTTCCGCGCTTCTTAGCGACACTTTGCGGCGGCGGAAGAACAGATGGGGCAATGACGTCCAAGCCAGCGTAGTCCTATAACTTTCAATTCGCCGAGATGAGATGAGAGCCGCGAGTCCACGACTGCAATGGCGAGCGAACGAAGCAAAAGGGTAACAGTGATGATGATAATGGCGCGCAGCTTGAGAAAAAAAAATAACGTATGGCGTCACCTAGCGGTAGGACTTGGCAGTACTCGAGTAGCGCTGGCAAACCAAGCCAATCCACATGCAGCCAACATAGAATCTAAAATGGTGGCTTTTGGGTGGTCTTTCCCGCCGCCGATCGCTCGTGACGATTTTATCGGAAAAGTAAAACTTTCAGACTTCAAGCTGTCCGAATTATTGGTCATGAATATGCACTTGGTCTGTCGGGTATATCACGGTTCCAGGGGCACTGACACGTGAAAATAATTTTTTTTTTTTTATTATCCGAAACGATTGAAAACGATGCCGGGACATTACCCTCGAAATTTGAAACTTTAAAATTCAGTATTTGTGAATTAAAAAAACAATTTCCAAATGTCGAATTTGAAGTTCCCGCGCGATCCGCGCCAGTGCAGTGAGTCAAATTTTGCGGTCTCCTGCGACTCGACTTTCTTTCGGACCTCCGCCGTTGTCACGGCGACCCCAACCGAGGAGGAGGTGAGGGATACAAAGGCGCCGGCGAGAAAAAACCGGTTTTTCTCCGACTCGCCAACGGGCGCTGCCAAGTTTTCCGAGGGAGGGTACAAATCCAGGAAGCAACATCACACCGAACTCTGATTTTTGGTATTTCAAAAAGAGGGGCCGTAGTGCGTTCGCAATTGCGTTAAAAAACATGTTTTACGATTGCCGTTATTAAATGTTATAGAAATGTCACCTACAAAGCTTCTAAATTTCCTGATTTTTGACGTCACCGATCAAAAGAAGCGAGGAGGTGAGCGCGGGAAATACAAACGCCAAAACTAAAAAGGCGCGCGCGCGTGCGGGAAATTTGTTTTCCGCGATGCGTTTTTTTTTGCGTGTCTATGGCTACAAGTTGCATCGTTTTAGACAATAAAAAAAAATACGACCTTTGGGTTGTCAGTGCCCCTTTTAGGTCCGAAATATCGAACAAGTCTGAATTAACGGCGTCCGAAAAATCGGTCGGCGACTGTAGTTGTCAACATAGCTGCAAGAGGCGCGACGGCTGGATCTCCTCAATAGCACTCGCTGCTCTGCCTGCTTAGGGGTGCCTGGAGTATAGTGAGTATACAGTCTAAGCTCGTTATAACAGACCTGGTTACAACAGACATTTGGGTATAACATACCAATTTGTGAAGTTCGGTTGGTTTTCCTCTATGCACCATTGACTCAACTTCATATCTGCATACAACATACTCCTTTTACAACAGACCAAAATCTTGGTCAAAATCAGAGTCTGTTATAACGAGCTTAGACTGTATTACACACAGAAAGGTAAACGTCAGAGAGTGCACATCGGCGTATATTTTGTTCACGTGGACCCCTTGTTTCCTGTTAAAGGAGTTAAAGCTAAACACAAAAAGGAAGACAAGGACTGACGCCTTCGTGCTTCCTATTCGCAACAGCATTTATTCCGTGCCTTTAAAACCACACTCAAGCACGCCTCTCTGGGCAAGGAGAAGAGAGCTAGCGTAGAAAGAGAGAAAGTGGACAGGGAAGGATGATTGTCGGACAAAGAGGGGCGAGAGCGAGCGTGTGCTCCAAAGAATCGAAGGCAGAGGTACGGACCCGACATCAACCTGGTATCAGTCCTACCCGATCGATCGTCGGTCCAAGAAAAGCAAGCTCCGGCTCAGACAGGGTGGAGAGGGCATCCCCTTTAGGAAGCGTGCGACGAGATGGTGGCGCCACGGTGCGGCTCGTAGCAGAAGCGTTTCACGTAGACGGCCTGCGCAGCAGCCGGCCACGGTTTCTAATCATCGTCGTTTTACCCGAGCGTAGCGCCATACAATACATTTGGGGCCACAGTAAGCACCAACATTTTATGCTCGAAACGAAAATTGAGAACCCAGAGCCCCCTCGTGCACCGGCGACAACGGTTGCAATCATCTCGATACCAGTACAGTTGAACCTCTTTATAACGAACACTGATGTAGCAAACTAATCACGAAGTTTGGGTGGTCATGCTTTATTTGGATAGGAGTTCTAGCTACATAACGAAACCAAAACCGTGAGATCTGACACGCTACCGGTTACAGTGAAGCAATTCCTGCTTTTGTTGCGTCACAAAATTCTATGAACGATATTAAAATGTAGAAAAAAATAGAAAAGGAATTTAAAAACAAAAAATCCTCAAAGTTTAGATAGCGCGATGTGCAAAAATGCGCATTTCGGGAGGTAGCGCCACCTATGAACCGAGCAGATAACGGCGGGAGCGCTGCTGCTGGCCTCTACGTGCGGCATCAAGGACCAGTGCAGACTAAAGCCAACCGCCAACCACGCCGCTTGTAGCGGAGCTGCAAATGGCGACGAAGCAGAAGGCCGTCTCTCTGGAGACAAAAGTCTTGAGACCAGTAGACAGCAGTCGGAAGAAAACAAAAAACATTGCTGTAGACTTGGAGCTTTCACCAAGCACGATATTTACCATCCTGAGTGCAAGGAAGAAGATCCAAGACTGCTGTGCAAACAACACCGTCAAGATTGACCGAAAGCGCCTTAGACCTTGCCTCTAGCATTGTTTCTCGTGTTGTAAATGAATGTCGTTATGTTCCGATCTATTTTTTTAGTGCTGTTCAATGACAGGTAAGGATCTTGAGGTCTGCGATAGCGTGTTTTGATTTCATAGTGGTCTGCACCTTCTTGCACGGGCTCGATTGCAGGAGCGTTTGCGTCGATTTTTGTGTACTTTTATGTCATAACACTCCCAGTGTTCTGGCTGGCACGTGGTAATTCTAGAAACCTCAATTATCTCTCTAACCGTGCCGATCTTGTACGAGAGAAAAGGCCTATTTGACTCCTTTGACACGCAGGCCGGAGAATGTAGGCGAGACAGGGTGTTCCCTCAGCGATCCCCTGGGTGAGCACGGCGAGAAGTATGTGTTGTCGGGCAAAGGACCTTTCCTCCCAATTGCAATTCGCGAAAAGGAGCGCCGGGCGTGCGACTCAAAATTTCGGGACGCACGCGTCGTCGACCGACTCTGTGAGCACTACTGCAGAGAGCTAATCGAGGCTTCAAATTACCACGTGCTAATCCTAAGCCTCGGTTCTTCGACCAGAGATTTCCGGGCAAGATTGACACATGGTCGGCATTGGGTCTGTACCTGCTGTCGCTCCGTGTTGCGGAGCTGCCACTCCAGAGTTGTAACGCTTTGGGAACCATTCTGCACTTCCGCAACGCCCGAATGGGAATGGAATGGTAGCAGCGCTGGTAGGAATGGAATGGGAATGGAATTAGATGCTTTTGGCCTCGAATGGAGTGGGAATGGAATTGGCTCGGTTCTTAAGTTAGCTGCGTCGATCTTCAGCTTGGACCTATGACCTACTGGCACATCGCTGGCGTGTGGTCAAAGTGGCTTTTGAAACATCATCGTTGCACTTAAGGTAACCGACGGCTTGTTTGTCCGACCAGCTCATGCTCTTTCGAGGGTGAAAGTTGCACCGTTAGTGAAGCAACCGAAGTCTGTAAAGTTGTAGATGAATAAGATGTCATACCTGGCGCCCACATGGCTCTTGTGACCGAGAACAATTACAGCTCTGGTGATAGGCCACTGGGCAGGGACAAAGCCGTGCCGGCCGCCTTTTTCGGATGTGGGCCTTCCCACTAGTAGTGCAAAACTATCGATAGTACTATCGATAGTCGCCAGAAATCTGACTATCGATAGTAAAAAAAAACTATCGATAGTCGACTATCGAAAAACTATCGATAGTCGACTATCGAAAAACTATCAATAGTCCTATCAATAGTCGACTGTCGAAAAGCTATGGATAGTACTTTCGATAGTCGACTATTAGAAAACTATCGTTAATCGACTATCGGAAAACCATCGATAGACGACTATCGTAAGTCTATCGATGGTACTGTTGACGATTTACTATCAATAGTTTCGCGACCCTAGTAGTTTGCGTCGCTCCCTCTTCTTTTTTTATCGCTTTATTTTTTTCAAATGGGACACCACTAGCCCAGGCACTCACCATCCCAACTTTGGTTCAGCTTTCAGTGATGATGAAAGACGGGAGTTTGGGAGAGGAGAGGAGAAAGGGAGGCGAGCGGCGGTGCGGCAACTGTGTTCGCTCTATATTCCGTTGCAACTCAAGAAGGTAGGGCGAGGGTAAGACGGGTCGGGGGGGAGGAAGCAGATGGAACGCTGGAGAAGAGAGGGGGAAACCTCCTTCTCCCTTTATAGTGTTCCGTCTGCTTCCTCCTTCCCGGCCCGTCTTACCCTCGCCCTTCGTTCTTAGGTTGCAACGGACTATAGTGATGCAAAACTATCAATAGCACTATTGATAGTATCGATAGTCACCAGAAATCTGACTATCGTAGTAAAAAAAACTATTGATAGTACTATCGAAAAACTATCGATAGTACTATCGATAGTCGACTATCGAAAAACTATCGATAGTTCTATTGATAGTCGACTATCGATAGTTCGGAGACACTATCGATAGTTTTGGAAAAACTATCGATAGTAAATTTATCGATAGTTTTGCATCACTACTTCCCACTCCAGAGGCACGCGCGGAGCCAAGGGTGCCATGACTGGCTCATGTTTGTGTGATTACCCAACAGGTTCCATCTTAAAGGGCCCCTGAAAAGAAAAAAAAAGTTTTTTGAAAACAGTCTGGTTGGGACACGCGTGTCGAAAAAAAAATTCAACGCGAAAAAAAACAAAATTTTAGAGCAATATTGACTGCGCCAGACGCAATTTAGTCGGCAGTCACCTCCTCTCCACTTGTTTTCTCTCTCGGCATTTCGGGCGCGTGGAGGAGAGGTACTCCCCGCCTCTTCGTAGTGGATCGGCTTGGCTGCTTGCCTGGCTTGGCTGCCCCCCGTACGAGAGCCATGGCTATTTCCTGTGTCTGCCGGTCGCCCGTCGTACCGCGTCGTACAGCCGATTCACACGACGGACCGAATCGCGACTTTCGTCCGCAGACCGTCTACAAAGTGACCGGCACGTCACCGATTCCTGCGATCCGCGCCTCGTCCACGGACGCGCGGACTGATCCTTTTTCACGCGCGGGTTTTTGGCGGGAGATTGACTTGAAAAGTGTTTAGTCTGGCAACGGTACATTGTTTTCTTGTTTTGTTTTTTGTTTCTGGGCGATGAAAACAAAAGTGGGGCATTGTTGTGTTTCGTGCGTTCGCTGGTTCATTTTGTCGGGCGTTTCTTCGTTCCACGTGTGAAAAGAACTGCAGAAACTTTGTCTGGCTGACGCGACGCAGGTTCCGGTACTCCTCCGAGTCCGCGTCAAGAAGCTTCCGTCAAAACTCGTCTAGCACGCCGCGATAATTCTTGCACGTCCAATCAGGACTTCAACGAGCAAGACCTCTCTTGTGGCTGTGGTGAACTTGAGTGTTGTGCACGAGCGCGGAGTGCGTGAAGGCATCTCCAAACGCCCCTTCGCGAGCCCAGAACTTCGTCGCTTCTACACGGAACCCTTCTCGAGCAGGACCATGCCTGTGTCACTCTTGTGCTTTGGGTTAGTAAAGCTAGTGGCGCTTCGCGCGAAGCCTATCACGGTGTTTTGTCTCGATCTCTACGTAACAGCGGCGTACGATTCATTCTCGCGGTAGCGAACGTCGATTTCTCTCTTGGACAACGGTGCCACGTTGCGATGTTGGAGTTTCGCGGCACTGTGGGGTGGCGACTGTGGGGTCCGTCCTCACTGGCGTCTGCTCGTCGTCTCCTTCGTGTGGATGCGCTTGGGAGACAGACGAACCGCGGACATGTCGTCACGTAATCGATCCGTCCGCAGATCAGTCCGTCGTGTGAATCGGCCATCATCTAACTAACACAAGCAACAAGCCCTCTTCAGGAGGTCTTCACATATAAACGCGATAAAACTATAAAACCACCCGAGGACGCGAGACGCGTTGCAAGACGGCGGCCATGACAGAAAAAAAGAATGGCGAAGCTTTTGTTTGTTGTTTTATCCGAACGGAAGTTACGATTTCGTAAAACGTTTGTAAACAATTACAACGTTCATTCGATGGATTCTTTCTTAAACCTAAAAAAATGTAATTCAAAAGGCGATTTCAAGAGATCACGAAGATTTTATAACCAACATCTAAGCTGTCACTCATTTTATTGGCCAATGAGAAGCTGATTTGAATGACCACCGTTACCAATGAGAAGCCGAGCTGAATGACCATGGAATTTGCGCGCAAAATTTCAAATAAATCTCTCGCCGTCAATATTGCTCTAAAAAATTTTTTTTTCGCGTAAAATTCATTTTTTGACACGCGTGTCCCAACCAGACTGTTTAAAAAAAATTTTTTTTTTCTTTTCAGGGGCCCTTTAAGGTTTGACCTTAAGATGGACCAGAGCAGATGCTACGAGCCACCTCGTGTTCAACAATTTTCAATCATTGCTCATTCATTAATCAATTAATGAATGAGCAATAATGAGCATGGGTAGCTGTTAGCCTAGCAGACCTTCTAGTGCTTGCCTCAAAAACAAATAAAGAACTGATTAGGATATGGTAAGAAATTGCAAAGTTCACACAGCCACCATACAATTATATGTTTTAAGGGGAGACACAACCTGGAAATGTCAACTTTTGGACCGCTCACTCAATCGGTGTGGTATGTGCAGGTGGTGTTTGTAGCCATATAGAAGGAGGGCATGCAAAGTTTCAGCCATTTGAACCAATGCTGTACCTCCAGAACGAAGTAAAGCATAGCTTTGCATGGAATCTGCTCAATGAGTTTATCGTTGAGAAATGATGTTGATAACAACATATTTTTCTGGTGGATTGCATACTGGAATACCTGTTGCCGGTTACTATGAAAAGAAATTTAAGAAAATATGCATTTATGAAATAATATAAATTTTTACATTTACCAAGTTTAGCAAATTACAATTTTTCATAATAAATGATCATGAAAATGCAAAATCTAAGTTCATAGTAACCGGCTCCATGAAATTTCGGCATATGAGCCACAAATATTAAGTCTCGATAGTTTCATGCTGAAACTATAGTTTTATTAAAGTAAAATGTATCTCATAAAGCGGAACAGAAAAAAACACGTTCAAGTGCTCGAACCTCTACCTTTTCTTTAGCATCGGTGGACCGAAAATAATTTTATAAAAAGAACTCTGCAGTGTAAACAAATAAAACCTTCTGGGAATACTCTCTAGGTGTTGGTGGATGTACACGTGGCATTTTTCAAAATAAAATTTGTTTTTTGCAGAGATGTTTTTTTTTCTGGGTAGTGCTTTAAAGGGCAACTCCGCTTCATTTTTGATATTTAGAAAATTATGCAGCCCTCTTCAGTATCATGTAGGAAGACCCCATGTCAAATATTACGATCTAATTTCGTCTATATATTTAATAAACTGGCCAGCAAACTTTCAAACGAGCCAATTCGCCGAAATCTGCCAACTCTAGCGTGCGACGTGAGGCGCGATCGTCAGCGCAGTCAATGCGGCGGAGTTGGAGCGGCCAACGTTGACCCACTACGTCAGAGGCATGACTACGTCATTCTCACGTTTTGTTTGTTTTTACTTCTTAGAGCAAAATTGAACGATGACGTCATGAGTTTCTCCTCCCGGTGTTGGCTCAACAGCGTCCACGTGATCACCGTAATGCGGATGCGCTAGTTTGCGCTGCCCTGCGCGCTTATCGGTCTGTTTCTCCGCTCCCCCTCTCCTTCGTCTTCTCCCCTTCCCCCTCTCCCCCGGGCCATCACCGTCCACGCCATGCGAAGCGACCTGCCCGCGTCGCGTGTCCTGTCCCTCGCCCCCACGAACTTCAAGAGACCACGTGGTTCGACGTGACGTGGCCATGACTCTGTCGACACGAGGCCAATGTTGCCTGACGCAACCGAAGTTTCGGTTTCGGTATCAGCAGATGTTTAAATTAAGATTACACGAATAATACTCCACATTTCGCGAATCCGAAGACGTAGAGCTGTTTAGTAGTGCTTTGTGAAATGGAATCGCATGTAAACCTAAATTTTTCGGAATTGAGCTGAGTTGCCCTTTAAGGTAGAACCTTAAGGCAGGTTCCACGACATTTTCATACAGTCCCGCATGCTGGTATCCTAGTTATCACACTCTGTCAGCGAGTTTTTGTTTTTGTTGCAGTGCACGGAGATTTGGTGCAGATGTGTGCGGCGTCGCTTCTAGATGGCATACTAGCGGTGCTGTTGTGCAAGTATATATTCGAAGCAGACAGCGAAATAGCTTTTTGTGCCACGCCCAAAACATATAGGTATTTTTAAGGCGTCGTCAAACAAACGTGCGGGCCAGGTATCTCTTAGAAGTGGAGGGCATACGTCCGTGCGGGAAGAAATTAGGCGGTTTTAATGTTTGCCACCTGTTGCGAGACTTTTACGTTTGATCGCGCAATCGATGCCTGCTGTGCCACCAACTGCTTTGTGCGACCACCACGTTTGGTAGAACCAGCGCTTTGGGAACGCATTTTGCATATTTTTGCAGATGTCTGTGTTTGGTGACGTCGGCCTTGTGCTGCTCTTGCCGGCAACAAAGCGTAGCTGTCAAGACCCATTTTCTGCATTTAGAAATGGACCCAGTGTCTCGTTTTGTAGGAGTTCTGTCGGGGACTCTGATTCCCCGGAAAGGAGTTGGGATGGAATGGGGGTCCTCATTCCGCAACACTGTTCCTGATTCCCTGGTGTGCGTGCCCAGTCCTGCCTCTCTTCCCAGGCGAAAATGAGTCCACTTCCAGCTGGATTATGGAACTGGAAATGAGGCAGTCCAGCTGGGTCCAGCTGGACTGCCTCATTTCCAGTTCCATAATCCAGCTGAGTGGACTCATTTTCGCCTGGGTTCACCCTATGTTTTCTCTTCCTTGCCCACTGCCTCTCTCTCCCTGTCTCTACCGGCTCTCATCTCCTCTCCCAACTGAGGTGTGCTCGAGTGCAGTTTTGCTGGCCTGAAATAATGGGTGTTGTGAACTGAAAGTTTGTTCATGTTCTTCTCATCCCCTTTTTTTGTTTAGCTTTCCTTAAGTAGGTCGACACTCCTGTCGAAATATGAATCCTTTTCTGCACTGTGTTTTGTGCCTGCTAAACAGGAAGCTTTCCAATTTGTCTGTAGGTTGCAGACGACGCGAACCCTGAGGAAACTGGCGAGGATGCGAAAGCAGAGGAGTTCCCCAACACGCACACCAGCAACATGAGCTACCAGGAGTACTTCGCTCGCCGCATGAAGGACCTCAAGGCAGCCCGAGGTCCGTTTCCTTGCTCTTTTCTTGCGTTATTGCTTGACTTGCCGGCCGTGTATACAGAGGCCAAGGCAACTGCAACCACGCAGTGTGTTGTAGCGTAAAGTATAGCGAACGAAACAATAACAAACGAAAATACTGGTAAATCAAACTGGCACCGCACTCGTGGTACATACAATGTAAGATTGAAAAAAGAACAGTCGAGTGCTGTTTAGTTAGACAACATTAAAACAATCTCGGGGGTTAATCGTAGAAGTTCTATGAATGTGGATGGTACAGATGCAATTTTTTTTTAATGCGTGCCTTTGGTTTCTGTATGCAGGAAGTAAACGTGCTGAGGGAGTCTGTGTTTACAAGCTTTTTGGGAAGTCTGTTTCAATCCTCAACACTGCGTGCAAAGTAGCTGTACTTGAAAACATCCTTGTGGCAAAAACTCGCACATTGCTTCATTGTTTTTTTTTTCTCTAGTTGGTCAGTTGGTGTCATTTTCCACACACGTGCCGATAGGTATTTCGCTCTTGCCGTGGTGGAACACCTTCAGTCCTCTGAACTCTCTTTCTCCTGGTCAAGTGCGGCAGGCTAGATTGCCAATAAAGCTCCGTTAGAGAAGACTTACTTTCGTGTCGGTTATAAATAAAGCGTGGCACTTTCTTTTGGACGTTTTCTAATGCATTAATGCATGTTTTGGACACTGGATCCTACACTTTGTCTGCATACTTCTGAAACAAATTAAACTCTTTTATGATACTAATTTAATCACTGGGGTGCACTGACGCAGGTTTCCGCGGAGAAACCACAATTTTCTTTGCTCTTTTTTATGTACTTCAGTAATATGCAAACCCTAGGTCAGGTCAGATGCTTATGTCGGGTGTCTAGCGACTGGGAAAACCGGGAGTTGTCAGGGAAATTTTAATTACCGGGAAACATCGGGAAATTGTCAGGGATATTGTCAAAAAATGAGCCCAATTAGGGAAAATGAGCCGGAAATGCCATAGAGTACCCTCAGCAAAGGGTTGAGAACTTGGGGTCAGAGAAATAGGAAATAAATTCTGCTTAGAGCGGAGCGCAGGCTCTGCTTACCCGATCTAGAATGTGCTACCCGATGCAAAGGGAACAACCGACAAATTCAGTTCAAGCCTTGAATTAGATTGAGGGCGCAACACTAGGCTACATCCAGTTAGAGCTACTAGATTTAGTAACAAACAGAAAATCCGCAGACCTCAATTCATTCCAAGCCTTAAGCCAAAAGTATCCGAAAGTGTGCATGTGGCGGCCATGCTGCCGTTCGGTTATTGACGTGTGTGGTTGAGCGTCGTGTTTGCATCGTGTTTTCGGAATTGGCCTCTTCACTGAGGAAGTCGGTGGCAAGAAAGCGCTCTTTTAATCCGGACTGCACGAACCCAAATATTTAGGCATATGCTAGTTGCATTAAACCCGCGCAAAATGATCCTCACAGTGCTCAATGTCTTATGTTGTAATGGTCATATATGTTTAACCGGAAATGAGTGGGAGTGCTGGAGGCTGGGCATTCGAAAAAGACGCCCCTTTAATGTCACTTTGTTTAACTGCAATACCACCAGCAATACCACCAGGAAGAAAAGGCCTGCGCCCCAACTTCTCCCCCCCCCCCCCCCCCCCCCCCCCCTTCTCCCCTCCCCAAACGGCATTACTAGTAGATTCATGTACCGCCATGTGGCTGATGTCTGCCTCGACGCCGGCGCGTCTTGCAGCATCTCGCAGCTAGCGCAACGTTAACACACGGCTGCGCCAAGATGGATGCATCGACCGCTTCGTGGCGTCTGCCGCTTCGTAGCGTTTCTCGTCAAGCTTCAGAGTTTGCCGTTTGTGGGGGGTGGTGATGGTGCATTAACAACGACATCATGCACAGGCCTTGTCTTTTGGATAGTATTGAGTCGACACCCCGGTGTGCTGGCGCATACGCACGACCGTCCGAGGGGACAAACTTCGCCACTTGGAAAGACCTCGGGAAGTTCTTAAACGGCGCGAATAATGTGACTGTCGGGGACGGCGCACTGAGAAGACTCGTCGTATTCAAAATGCGGATGAGGAAAGCAAAAGCAAAAGTGAAAGCAGCGCGAAAATCCTCAAAACGACGACGACGTCGCAATGACCACCTTAGACTGGAGGTGCCGTCGCCGTGACACGCGTTACGCGAGGGCGTAAATGCACTCGGATTTTCGCGTCGTGTCTCGCTACTTGAATGGACGCCGACTTCGATATGGAGGAGTGTTGTACACGCGTCATTTGCGCGATCTCCGTCATTTGACGGATCCAGGCGGTGGGTTCGAATCCCGGCCAAGGTGCCCGCAATACGACGGAGGCTTATTGAGGACAAGACACCGTCCAGTCTAGACATCGGTCGCGCATCAAAAGATGCCCGGGCGGTCGCAGTTAGTCCTCGGTCCTCCACTGGGGTTTGCCAGATGCCCTTCGTCTGTTAGGCACTGAAGACCCCCAAATTTGTTGGTGTTCGATGGATGACTACGGAGTGCAGGTTAACAATCGCACACGAATGACAATTCAACTGGGTGATATAATCTCGAGGCAAATGGACTTCCCCCTGCCGTCTAAACACAATTTTACTTTCGAGCTAATTTCAGCATAGATACAGAATAGGTTCACACACTGGTGCCATCTACCGGGTAGCTGTGGAACACTCGCAATTTCCGTACGCTTCCTTATTTTTTCGCGCATCTTTCTTTCTTCATTGGCTCGGAAAGCTCTTGAAAACGTCATGGACGACCATTTCTCATAGATAATATATACTTTTGATCTCTCACATACTGCGAAACCTTCGCTCTAGTGAAATGCAATTCCAGGTCAGTCTCGTAGATGACACCGGCGTGCCAGTGCATTCTTTCGTCGTACGATAAAGGTCATAATTCACTCGATCGAAAGCAGTCGCGTCTGTGCAAAGCGGCCTTAAGGGGAGACGCGGGTCTTGAAATCGAAAAAAATCGCGAAAATGTCGATTTTTCAAAAACAGTACTTTAGGACTCCTTATATATCTGACCTTGTCTCAGCTAATTTTCGTGGTCTAATTCAACCTAGAAGTACGAAAAAAAACGTAATTACCAGTGGCTAGTGAGTCCCAAATGAGCGCGGAGACGCGAAATGTGGCTCAACTTCGGGCGCACGGTGCTCAGCCGCTGCCGCTCCGATAGCGGCCATCTTTGTTTTATTTTGTAGTTCGTCTTCCCGGCCACGTTTTCGCGCCTTTTTCGAAGAGAAAGACCTTCTTGAACCGGACCTGTCGTGTGTTTACAGAGTCACAGAAGTCGGCAGCCGATTGGCTACACAGCTCACGTGACGTAGCGCGCTTACGCTATTGGTGAAAGCGCGCGCCTCCTCTCTGATTTCTCCTTCCTCCTCGCTCTCGCGCGATCCCCTCCACGGCGTCGTCGGCGTCGTCGTCAGCGTCGTCTGCTTCTCGTTTCGTTTGCTTTGTTCGCTTCGACGACAAGCAAGTTCTCTTCGTTTCGCTTCTCGCTATTGCTGATTTTCTTGGTTGTTTACCTCACCTTTCGTTGCATTTACGAAAGAAGTGATGGCCAGGGATAAGCGATTGAAGTCTAGTACGCGTCGTGCGTTCGGAAAGCAGCGACGCCGTCCACCGAAGAGAACGCCCAAGTTATCCCAAGATGCGGCGGCGGCGGAATGTTCGGCCATCCAAGTAGATCGTCCGCGATCACCCTCCGCATCAGCTGCCCGATCGCCTGATCAAGTTTGTGCTCAACCCAGCCCCGCGGCGAGTACGTCCCATCGAATCGACACGAGGTTCTACACGCCCGAGGAGAATGCGCAGCGTTCGGAACGCGCCAGCGATGTCAAGCGTGACATCGAGAACAAGTCGGCAACTCAACGGAAGTTCGATCTTCTAGACGCGAACTTCGCGGATGTCGACAGAGGTGCGGGCACCGACTTTGTCGTGATCGACATGGCAGTTTTGGAAGGTCTGTTCGCTAAGACCACGTGCGGGGAGTGCGGCATGCCCGTGAAGTTGACGAAGTCAGCTAGGCAGTATGGGCTGGCTGTGAAGCTAGAACTTTCGTGCACCGGGTGCGACCTCCGCGAGGCCCGTTTTTCGTCGCCGAGGGTCGAAGGAGCAGCGAACATCACGCCTTTTGAAGTGAACCTGAGGGCCCTGAAGGGCATCCAATCCATTGGGAAAGGTGTGACTGCACTTTCGGATTTCTGTGCCTGGATGAACCTGTCGCACAGGGGCCTCCACCACAAGACGTTCCAGGGGCACCTGCGCAAGGTGGTTCGTGTGTGCGAGTCCATTGCAGCAGCATCTGAAGCTGCAAGTGTTGAGGTCATCAAGGAGCTCTACAGCGACCTTCTGCAACCTGTCAACAACATTGACGTCATCTTCGACGGCACATGGATGACCCGGGGGCGATCTTCCCACATTGGAGTGGGGTGCATTATTGAAATGTACACGGGCCTGGTGATCGACCACGTCGTCCTTTCTAACTTTTGCCTCGGCTGTTCCATCGGACCCAAGGCTTCTGAGGAGGGCTACGCCGAGTGGCTTGCAGAGCACGAGTGCCAAAAGAACGTTGACTGCAGTGCCGGACGCATGGAGGTGGAGGCAGCACTTGTGATGTTCAGGCGCTCGCTTTCAAGACATGGGCTGCGCTACACGACCGTGCTCTCCGACGGAGACAGTCGCACCTTTCATGCACTCACTGAAGAGAAGGTGTATGGTTTTGTGCCCATAGAAAAGAAGGACTGCCTCAACCACGTGCACAAACGAATGGGTGCTGCTCTGCGCAACGTGGTTGAAAAGAGAAAAGCACAGGGTGAGGCACTTGGTGGAAGAGGCAAGCTCACCCAAGACAAAATCAAGAAGATAACACAATACTATGGGTATGCCCTCCGAAGCCATAGCCACGATGTGCCCGAGATGAAGAAGGCTGTGCAAGCGACCCTCCGGCACATGTGCTCGACGGATGGTGCCCCTGACCACAGCCTCTGCCCCAGTGGAGAAAGTTCCTGGTGCAAGTACAATCGTGCCCAAGCAAACAATGAAGTGCCACCAGCACACAAGGCTCCGCTGCCTGATGCGGTTCGAGCAGCACTAGAACCAGTGTTTGCTCGGCTAAGTGACGAGAACTTGCTGGAACGGTGTTCCGACGGGAAAACTCAGAATGCGAGTGAGTGTCTACACTCTGTCATCTGGGCGCAGACGTCCAAGAACAGCCACGCATCACTGCTCAGCGTGACCAGAGCTGTTGCCGAAGCTGTAGCAGTCTTCAACCAAGGCAGGAGGGAGACCAACGAGAGTGTAGCTTCTGGGCTGGGCTACGCTTCTGGCAACTGCCTCGCTCGACGAAGCCTGGAGAAAGACCAGCAACGGCTCCTGAAGTCAAACAAGGTGTTCTCGGACAGCCAAGCCACAAGGAAGAAGCTCTCCAAACGGCACAGGTTGGAGAAGTCCGACGACTACAGCCCGGGACAGCTTTGAACCTAGACAACGCGCGTCGAGCAAAAAACTGCTCTTCTTAGAGCCAACCATTTTTGTTTATAGAATTATATCCTCACTGAGCGCACGTCAGCTCCCGTTGTCTCCAAGCTTATCAAGGTTACTTTCATACTATTGCTACAGGCTCTTATTTCAATATTCAAATGCTCTATCAAGAAAAGAAAATTAAAAAAATTAGTGGATTATGGAACCTGGAGAGTCGTCTTGTGTAACTTGCAATATCTTCAGTTTCAAAAGACATACCTAAAAATGACTTACAGATATGAAAGCAGAAAGAACAGATGCACATGTGAGGGAAATATTGTTGCAGTATTAGTGATAGTGTTTATATCATCAACTGTCAAACTTCAAACGCGATTTTCTCAGCTTCGTTTTTTTTACCACCTTCCGAAGGCTTCCGCAACTTTTTGCCAGGTTCTTCTTGTCCGATCATCAAAACTTTTATACCCTCTTATTCGCATGTGGCTTAGCTGCAGGCTGACATTCTTCTTTTTTTGATAAGCCTCAGGCATAAATTATAATTGGCTAATTAGATTACATTATTTCGGTTCAAAATTTTGTAACATTTTGTTGACATATCTCAATAAGATAATGTCATTTTAGAAAAAAACCGAGAATGTCATGCGCTTCAGCAGCTCTTTGGCTATCACTTCATGTCATTAAAAGTAGCAGAATGAGTTGAGAAAGTTTATTAAAGTTGCGTAAGATATTGCATAATAAGTTTCATATTATCCAGTAAAACTTTTTTTCTATAAACAGTAGCTCTAATCTGAGTGCATATTTGGAGTCTGTATAGGAAAACACACTAGCATGCAAAATTTGGTGGCATTCTGACCAGAAATAAAAAAAAATGTTTCAAGACCCTAGTGCCCCCTTAAAAGACCGTCATTATTGCGTCGTCTGTCGCAGTGCGGTAACATGTTCGATTTGATCCTCGGTGGCCGTTGGTTAAATGATGTGCCAAACGTTTGCAGGTAAAGAAGTCGAGGAGCCCAGCAGCCCAGGGCGTGAAGGTGTAAACGAGGACTCCTCTGCCGAAACAAGGTCCAAGAGCAAGTCCAGAAAGCTGCAGCCAGAAGATACCTCGGAAACGGAAGTCACAAAAGAACCGTCCAACGACGAAAACACTGCCGAAGCGGAAGTCGCGAAGCGGAAACGCCGGAAAAAAAAGAGGGCCGCAGCGGCCGACAAATGTCGCATAGAAGCTTTCAGCGAAGGCGACGTAGCTTCTGTCACAAAGCAGGCGACCGAAGAGGGGTTCTGTGATGGGGAGCACGGAAAGCTAAGGCTGTCAGATCCTGACGGCGTGTGCGGAGAAAACGAAGCACCCGCCGACGAGTCGCGTTCTGACAGAACGAAAAAGAGGAAACGGTTCGTGGAGGGAGACGGTGCCAGCGCAGAGGCTAAGAAGGCAAAAAAGGTTGTGCCAAAGAGCCGTCGGCAACGACGGCAGGACTTTGAAATCTGCGTGTGTGGAGAAATCTCGCGAAAATTCGGACACCACAAAACAGGGCGAGTTTAGGCATAGAAAAGAACCGAAGGTTTTAGAAACTATTGACGGGGAGTGTGGGAGCGGCAAAGTGGCGGCCTGGGAAGAGGGCGAGAAAGGTGCGGCGATTGGCAACGAAAGAGTGATCGTCGATGACGGAGCAATCGGTAACGGCGAAGCGATTGGCGACGATGGAGTTATCAGCTGCGGCGGAGTGATTGGCAGCGGCATCGACGAAAATCGGAAGAAGCGAAAGAAGGCGAAGAGGAAGCGTGCCGAAACAGAAGGTGAGGATGAGGGAAACGGAGTGGAAGAAAACGAGGGAGACATGCCAATGCCGAAATCTAAAAAGACGAAGAAAAAGGCGAAAATGGACGGCCACCTGCCGGACGAAGAAACGGAAGAGACGGCGGTCGATGAGAACGGCAAAAGCGAAGTCGGCGAAACGATAGAACCACCTAGGAACGACGGCGCGAAAGCGGCCGAAAGGACGCCGCTCAAGTTGCTGAAGCACAAGAAGAAGGCTTCTCCCATCGTGAAGAAGGGGAAGGTGCCACGCATGAATGCCGACAAGGCCGGTAGTCTGGCGCAGTGGATTGTGGAGAGTCCGGAGGCGTCGAAGGCCGCGGACCGCCTGGCGATGGGGAACAAGGCCCTGCTGGCGTCTCGGTTGAGGAACCTGCTGCTCCGGGAGCACAGGGGCTCCAACTGGGCACTCATCCCGGGCTACGGAAGCCCCGCCTGGATGGAAAAGTGCACCGCGCTGCTGGCACTTACCCTCAGGGAACAGGAAGAGGCGAAGGCGGGGGTCACCGCGCGTGAACGGACCGTATGCAAAAAGAACTGCCGTCTTGTGTACTCCGAGTAAATTATAGAGTTTCCGCCATGTTGGAGGATTCCAGTAACGACTGCTTCTCCCGAGAGACATTGGTGTTGGCAAAGTGGAATTCGTAGGTCGAAAATACAATCACTTGCTGCTAGTCCGGTCCAAACCCTTCACTTGGCGTCTTAGATAAGGATCATTCACTTAACTGGATGGCCCAGTTTATCGCTTTAGGGGTGAGTCTTGCCGTCCCGTTACTGACAATTCCTTTTCCACAATCTTGCGGCCGTCTTTCTTTTCTTCACCGAAATCCTTGCACCGAAACTAATTAGCAACCCTTTGAACGTTAAACAAAACTAGGGGTGTGCGAATATTCAAATTTTCGAATACGAATCGAATACGAATGAGACAAAAAACGGGCTTCGAATATTGAATATATGTCTAGTAGTAATAGAAAATTGCAAAACAAGAGGTAACAGCAGGTTTTATTGCCTTTTTTTTAAATAAATCGATGCAGCTGCATTTTACTGGGCTCCAGCAGGCGAAAGATACTACTAGTAACGCACTCATTGCAAATTATCATGTAGGAAAATTGACTGTTCAACGTAGAAAGACCCTTTCACGGGAAACCTGCGAAATTTCACTAAAGTTCGAAGTTTGACTTGTGGACAGTGTTGCCCGGCTGCTACACGAAATATTTCAACTTTTGGGAAACAAATAATTTAAAAAGTACTTTATTTTATATTTCATAAAATGGTTACCAATGTTTACACCATATAAAAGCGAAGATATGCACTTTTAACGCTTTCATTAGTTATTAATGTGAACCAGTGATGCCAATAAACCCAACACATATTGCACTTTTCCTCTGGCGAATAAAATCAACTAGTTTTTTTCTTTTTTTGTAATTTTCGCGCATGCACACGAAAGTCAAACTTCAGTCGAACCTTTGTCCAACATCACATTGAAGGTTAGAAAAAGTCGAACTTGGTCAAACTCGAACCTGGGCAGGTTCGCGACATCCCTAGTTTTGACTGCGCGGGAGTGGCAGGAGCAAGTGGGCAGGAGCTGTGGTTAATGGCGATGCAATGTTCTGCTCGCACCAGCGAGCTCGCACCTAGATTTTTTTTTTCAAGCATTTATATTAGATAACACTCGCGAGATTTATTTTATATTTATATTTCACTCTCGAGGTTTATTTTATTGTATCAATTTATAGAACGCGCAATTAGATCACATATTGCTATAAAAGTGCCACACATAGCAAAGGGCTTGGTGAAAAAGAAACCGAAACTGATGCTGTCTTGCTGCCATCGGACAAATAGAAACGGAGCAGACCGATAATGCACGCATCACACGCCTTCCTCAGTGAATAAACATTTTCATAGGGGAATGCGTGGCAGGCAGATTGTTTGTTACTTGCTCGAATATTCGCAGTTTGTACGAATATTCACCGTTTTTCCCGAATATTCGGCTTTGGCCGAATATTCGGGAACTTCCGAATATGCAATTTTCGAATCGAATACGTTTCGAATAGAGAAAATATTGGATTTGTATTCGAAATTTCGAATATTCGCACACCCCTAAACAAAACCCTTCATTCTAATGTCACGAACACCGAGTTGAATGCATATGCACCGCATCCACAGGAGGAGGATGGCAGAAATCTCCGAGTATGGCGTCTTTAAAGGCACGATAATGATAGCTGGCAGGAATTCTGAAATCCCAAAATGTTTTATTTTCGGTTTTGGCACTCGTTTAATCCAGCAGAAGGCAAAACCACCCCTGTTGCTCCATTTACCTTGGGTTGTTTGCTCGTTCGTTCTGCGTGCAGATACGCGTTAGCCGAGGAAGAGACCCAAAACCTTTTTGAAAGCGATTAATGCTTTTTTCGGAATCAGGTGATACTTTGAAGGACAGTGACAGGAGTGATCAAAAACGGTGCGAATCCTGCTAGCATTCAGTCAACTTCGGCACCTGTTTGTCAGTGGGACTCGGACCAGGGGCCCTAATCTGGACATTTGGCGAGAAATCTGGTGTCCGTGATTGGCCGATGCCGCACTTGACCTTGGCGCCGGCCAATCATAGCCACCAGATTTCTCGCCGACTTTTCCTCCAAGTGTCCAGATTAGGGCCCCAGAAGTCCCGACTTGGAGCAAGACATCGCACTTGGAAGTCGAGGAAATGTTGCGTCTTATTTTAATGTGAATCGCACTTTTAAAATAGAAATTTGCCGTACGTTCCCTTAAGAAAAAAGAAGAGTGGGCGAGGGGTAAAGGTTGGTTGAGAGTTTGAAACTGAAACCAATAAACTGTAGGTTGTAAAATTTTCCCAACTGAAGTAAGGGTCGTGAAGTTTAATCGAATTGTTATCGATAAATGCCATGTACATAAAAGGTACTCATAAACTAAAATTTTGTCTCATTTTCTTTTTTGGCCCTTTGTACCTTTCAACGAGCAACTTGTGGCATTTGTGGAATTTGGCAGGCAGAGAGCACCCATGTTCCTGGTACTAAAACTAAGCTTTGTAAAAAGCAAAGTAATACAACAATAACTTGTGTTCGGAAAAATAAATCGCCACCTTCTATATCTATAGAAAAGTCATGAAACGAGATAGAAAATTGGCTATACCCGTTTTCACCTCGAGAACTGCAGTAAAAAAACGTCCGGCTCCACACGGAGCAATACTAATTCCCTCTTTATGTAGACAATTAAGATATATGTAGGTGCATTTTAGATTAGATACGTGTTATCTTATCATCGCTTTTTCCTCCGACGACCAAATCTTGTAAAAACTACTTCTAGTGGCGAATGAACAGTAGGCCCGTAGCTTTCAAGTTTTGAGCAGCTCCCCAGGCGAGCAAAATAGAATATTTGGCTCGCGCTTCAAACATGCGTCAATACGCTTGCCCACTACAGTTTTTTATACTCCGTTCCATTCTAAGTGCCAGCATAGCAGAGGCTACAAGAGCGAGCTGCGAGCTTTCAGCGTCCCTGACAAGCACGCGTGCTCGTGCAGTGCGAGCATCGTTCAGAAGGATGTTCTTCCGCGAGTAGCTTGGCTTTGCTATCGCGTAAAGTAAAACGCACATGCTCGCGTAAGCTACGAAAGAAAGCAAAGATGAAAGGAACGTTTAATGGGACGCTGCGGCCACGAGCAGCATAATTCTTTTTAAATTTTTTTAGACTTTTTGTTACCGCGCAACTACAGATGCTGACAGATTCTTGTATTCGAACGTGGCACGTGCAAAATCGAACGTTACAACGCCGCATGGATGGTGCACCAGCATAACATGGTCGCGTCTTGCGTAAGTCTTCCGGACGCGCTCGCACCCCCGGCCCCAGAGCAACGGGTCTATGATCAAAACTTTTTTTTTTCTTGAGGTGGAAAGGAGTATAGTTTCATTCAAGCTCAACACACAAACAACTGTGCAAAAAAAAAAGAATTGATTGAAGTAGACTTTATAGACCCTTTTTACGAGGCTGCCACCATCTTAAGAATCGCGGCGCCAACGATGCCGTCTAACGGTTTAAAATTTCAAACACTGGCTGTACAGCTACCTGGGTTGGCAACAGTGGGGGTAGGGGGGGAACTTGGCTGGACTTGGCTATGATGGGCTCCAATGGGTAACTTGGCTGGAACTGGGCCGGTTGAATCGAGCTGGGTAATGACGGGCCATCACCAGAACATACGTGGATGTCGGAACTCCAAGCTCTGGTTCGAATGATTACTAGGTAGACTTAAAGCCAGCTGCCTTTGTCTCGCACTCGTCGAACACATTAGAACGCCAGAGGCAACGTTACTAAAACACTCGGTTGGAAAACTCGCCCGTGAAACCCGAACCGCTCGCGTCCACCAAAACCAAACTAAATACAATAACAGCGCCACCCTTTAGGAACTAGTTAAAACGTGAAAGTTCATTAGTTAGTTGTCAGTACCTAACCCCTCTTGAAACAGGGGGGTCAGAAAATGTTCAGATCGCCGACACAGGTAAAAGTTTTAGTTTCTTGTTTCGTTCTAGCTTTTCCAACTTTTGGGACACTTTCACTGATTGGCGATCGCACGCAGTCTCTCTTACTCAACGAGAATGCATTTATATTGCTATTGCGAGATGGTGCCACCGGCCCTTGCGCGACCCCACCTGAAGCGGTACATGCAGACGTACAGTTCCCGAGTGGTTGCTGCGGGAGAAATGGCGGCGTTGCAATCGCCATTAGTTCGGTTCTCGAGTACGGATCGAAGCCACTTTTACAGCGGAGCTGTTAAGGGTCAGGTTCCCCAGGATCGTGTCCGTGTATGTCGACACAAACCTACCTGGACAGCTACCGCCATCTATAAGCGACGGCGGCAAGCACACAACCAGTATGGCTTCCGCCGTCGCTCGTAGATGGCGGCAACCTTTCCAGCTATAATAGAAGAATGGATAGTTGGGCGCGTTGGTGGGAATTCATCGTAGGAAACAGCGCGAAAAGCAGACGACGACGACGAAGAAGCACACAGTGTATCGAGTACAGCTCTGCTGGTCTTCCTTCTTCACGAGAGTGGAAAGGCTGAATGATTTTTCAAAGCAAGCTCTATGGCAGTTTCCCAACTGAGTTGTTCAAGTAACATTGGCCAAAGGCAAACGACTAGGCCATCAAATTATTTTGTTGCTAACGACTGACACCGGCGTTCCGCATTCTAACTCATTCGGCTAGTGCAGTGGAGAAGGCGGCTAGCTTTAGGTATGCAATTATTCCAACCAGAGCTCAGCCAAATACTTTACCATGGGAAATACGTCCTACTGCCCGAAAATACAGTGGCCTCGGCAGGGACAGGTTTGGCGCAGTTTGAATGGCTGGATGACCAGCAAGCAGCCTTGGGTCTTTCGGCGGGATCTTTTGAGACTTAGGTTAGGTGGCACCCGTTGCAAGGGGTATAGCCATTAACATCCATCCAGAGCCGTATATTGGGAGAGTCTGGCCAGTGGGTGTGGCAACGAAGGCGCTGGAGAATAGGAAAGGGAGGAGAGCGCCGAAGGAGCGAGAGAGAGAGAAGGGAGCAAAGAGGAGACGACCACCATGTTGACTTGACACTGTTGGCGCAGAGCACTTAAGGCTATGCGTGGTCTGCTACGGGCTTATTTCTTTTTCGTCTGAATGAAAGTTTTCGTTCAAATGTGGGGAAACTTCATTCGTTAACTTTTTAAGCCACCGAGGAATAACACTATATCATTTTCTTGCCAGAGCCTGCCAAATAAAAGAAAATAACTGAAATTTGGATGTCGATCCCACGCATTCCACCGGACAAATGAATGAAAATGGCGTCCCCTCCTGCCCTGCTGAGGGCAGCCTGGAGTTCACATGCATGCACGCATGCCTCTCGCTCTGCGCTGCAGGTCGATTGGCTCACTCGGGAGGGGGGCGTTACGATGGCGAGATCATAGACTGTCCAAACTCTCCCAATATACGGCTCTGCATTCATCTAAAGCCCCTTCATGTTTCAGAAGTAATGCAAGGTCCGTCGATGCATGACGTACGTGCAACGTGCAGCGCTTGGGAATATCATGGCGGCACAGCGCAGCACTTGGCTAGATTTCAGACGCCATGTTCTTCCCAGGTGGCGCGGGGCACGTGTCTCAAGCATTTCCACAACAATGAATGGTGCCATTTTTCGCAGGATGGAGGCGCTTTACATCCATCCATCCGGAGGCGCCACCTATTTCTATTAAGTCGCGGTTATCAGGCATTCGTGCTGGTGGGCGATAGGCGTGCCTGCAGGCCGTTTGGTCGATGAAAGTGTTTGCTCAATATGTGTAGGGTTGTTTGTTTTCGGGTTTTATATCTTTTTTTTTTAATTCGGGGGTAAAATCTGGTGCTATTTTTAAAGCTGATATTCGGGGAGAAATGGTTTTTTTGTGAAAACATTCCGAAATTCTGGTTTTTTCGGGTTAAATTTACGAATGTACTCAGTAATACATTCGGTTGTTTTTTTTTGTTTTGTTTTTTTCGCAGGGTATTACGAATTCTTTAATGCTAACGTGTTAAAATTAGGGATCTGTTTCAAGCTGGTAATCGGGGAGACGTCAGGGTTTTCCAGCTCCGATTGCCGTCAGTCGTTTCAATGGAAGCATCTCCCAGGGAATCCTCTTCCCTCGGGTGTCAACAAGAACCCCGACCGTTCGAGGGACGGTCGTCTTCAATCAGATATTTCGCTATGGAATAAACCTGTTAAGTTGTCCCGATCTGTTTATGCGTCTGACTGGCTCGGACGTTGTTTGTGAGAAGGTAGACCGCGAGCGAGATGGCCATGCTACCCGAGAGACCCTGCTGGGCGTCGACACCTAACAGTGGTCAAAGGGGGATCGATAGTGCATTTCACAAGCTCCGTGCAGCAGGGCCGAAGCTACATGCCATGCCGAGGCAGTTCCACCTGCACAGCGCGGAAGGAGGGAATGTCCCTCCGAGGCCCCAACGCCTATTGTCGCTTTTCTTCAGACGGCCTCCGTAGAATGTCATGGTGAGTTAGGCGCGCTCGTTGGGCGGTTAGTTGAGAGCTGTGCTGCACGCAGCTTGTGAAATGAACTACGAGTCACTGTTGTCCCGAGGTAGGGCAGATAGTGTGTGTGCACTGCAAACTCCGTGCGGCGTAAAAAATAAATAGGTTGGTTATGTGGTTTTGGAATTCGGGGAGAAATCGGGTTTACCCCGATTCTCCTAAAACATGTTCGGGGTAAAAAGATCGGGCAAAATCGGGTTTTACCCGAAAACGAACAACCCTCAATATGTGTCGTAGCTTGTTCCCTAAACATTAAAAAAAAAATATATATATATTTTTTTTTATTGGCGTGGCGAGATTTAAATTGTTAGGGGTAAAATTAACGCAGTAAACGCCTTTTCTTTTTTATAGTAAGGTTGTTGGCTTGGTGTTCTGACATTCCCGTCTCCTCCTTTCTCCCAGTTTTTCGGCGCATTGGAAGTTCAATGTACCATTTTCGGAAAAGATTGGGATCTTTGGGTGCAGAAAATAGGGAGTTTAGATCCTTGCCCCGCAGATTTGTAGCATGTCTTGCAGAGTGGCACGAAGCAACTGGTGTCTTATGTTTTACCACCGATTGTAGTCGATAAGTACCGGACGAAGAGATTCTTCACGCCATGTCAGTCAAACTTGTAAAAAGAGCCACATACGAAAGAGCCAAGAAAGGGGACGCACGAGGAAAATATATTCACCCAAAAGGAGCGACAGGAGAAACCCAGAGCCGTTTATACTGAGAGAGTTTGGCCTTCTTAAGGAGATTTTGACAGCCTGACAACCACAGCAGCGTAGTCTGACAACCGGGGGATGACTACTTCCGTCCGCCATATTGTGGCTCTGACTCATAGGAACTCTACGCGATTTCTCAGGAATGAACAAGACAAAGAAGTAACGCCATATTGTGTTACCGCGAAATCCGCTTGTTCTAGCGGCCAACAAGCTCCGCCCATTGGCCAAACTCCCTTTTCGCAAGGGCGCCGCCATCTTGAATTGTCGTCACTTCCAGTATGGGCGAAAACATTGTTTTGCCGTTGCCACGCCAAAAGAAGGCATTTAGGACATAAACGTAACCGTCACACATACTCATTTTGCCTCCCCTCTATTTTTTTACTATTTGGAGGTTGAAACGTTCTGATATTTTTTCGTCGCCCATACCGGATATGCCAACTTGGCGGTCGGGGGCGAGAATAAGCAGAAAAGGTCTATAAACGGCTCTGGAGAAACCTAGAGCACTATATAGCTCCTTCGGAGCAGAGTAGCGCAATCTAGAACGCCGTCTCTCGGCGACTAGCGGCGAACACCCGGAGGTTCCAACTCCGGTCAGAAATGCATGGGGAACGTGAGAAAATCGTTGTTTCTTCAATGTTGTGGAGATGTACGGAACGATAATAGTTTTTGACATAATAAAGGAACATTTTAGAATCATTTGCGCTGAGTTTTGTGCCAAGTAAGGACGTAATTTGTTTTTAAAAATTGCACGAGCGGCATCATGCAGCAGACGACGCGGCAACGTCACAGCGTCCACGTGACCCGCTCCGGCCAACCCAAAGAGCCCATCTCCGCTGCGTGCAAAAATCGTCTGCTTCAAACGCCATTGCCTTGGAAATTGCCTTCTCAAAATTTGCACACGCATCCAATATTATTAAAACTTTGATAAAGTGTTTAGTGCATTACCAACTTCACGACAGACTAGTTTTGAAAAGTGTGAACTCGCCGTTTATTTTTTAATCAGCCGGCCGCCTCCTGGAACCCCGAGTACCACGTGACTCGCGCCGAGCTGCTCTGTCGGCCATGTTGTCGGAAAAACACGCGGATCAAAGGATTGCGCTACTCTGCTCCGTAGGAGCTATATAGTGCTCTAGAGAAACCCAGAGTCGGAGAAACCGAAACCATCTCGGCATGGGCACTTCCTGTGGCTTGGGCTAGTTTTCCCCAGGAGAGTTAGCCGATCATAGCCACTGCCTCGCAATATCCGGTAGAGTTGTTTTGGATTCTGCTGTAATCCGTCGTGTGATATGGTGCGCTAGTCTTTATAATATTCTAGAAAATTATTGAACCCTCGCCGACTGTTGTCACCGACGAGGATGAGCCGGTACATCGAGGATCATTCGACGCACAAAATGTATAAGGACAGGAGAAGCTTTCGTAAGTGGAGCTTTTTGTTTGTTCTGCCCGCGGTATGGGTTGGGTATTGTTCCTGTTGCTGACGAGCCACTGCGCGTAATCGTCACGGGCGCAGTGCGCTTGCTTGACTAACCTGAAGTTCGCGTGTCTTGTCTACACGTTACGCGCCCCATTTTTCGGCGTTTCTCACGCAGCTTCGATCATTGTGTAGCAGGAAGTTGGAGACGTGTCCAAGATGTCAAGGTTGATGCTTTCGCATGCTTTGTACCACAGTGTCACTACTAGACGCTGTCGAGTTGGAATTCGAGGCTTTCCTCATGTTCCCACCTCATGCCACTTTTCATAGTTTAGTAGCGAGTTAAAAGTTCTTTACCCGTCATGGTTGTTGCTGTTTCTGAGGGCTTCCGTTGCTTGTTAAAATCGTGACGGCTCGGAATTTGTTTGTTTTCTCCTCCTTCCACAATCACATCGGCCTTAAAGGGGCCCTGCAATGACTTTTTTACTGGTTTTTAATTTGCACCGAACCTAAGCGCACTGAACGTAGTAACTTAATGAAACTTTTCTTTTCTCAAATTTCGCTTTATTTTAAAAGTTCTGGGCAAATTAGAATTACAAAAACAAGCAAAAAATAACCTCCTTCATGACGTCGTAGGTCCTGGCTTGAGTGGCCGTGAACTAGAGGAAGGGTAGTGGGCTCATCGAGCGTTCACGGCTGCCGCACTCCGTGTCGACGGCTCGAGAGGGCGCCACTAAAGCATATTTTGGATAGGCTGTATGAAGCGGGCGGCCAGGGCGGCTCGCATTGCATTTGCTGCGCGATTAAAGACTAATTCGGCATAACACTTCATTGGCCACAAACGACAGCAAACACGGGGTAAAGATCAGTTCAGAACGGGAGCCACTTCGCGCTGCCATACCGCCAAATGGCCAAATCACCAACCAAGCCCGCGCCGAATGCCTTCGGAACGCTCGGAAGCGGTCGGATGCTCGAGCCGGTATACGATCGCAGCGCCGCCGCGTACACCCGGGATTTTTCTACGCTCGCCGTTCGTCGGGGCCTCATCCCACTAGCCCTTTCTAGTATGCGCCGTTTTTTCCGCCGCTTGGTGGCGGGTACGTCGACGGATCATTTCTTGTTTCCGTACTTTACAAACTGCATTTGATCTTTTCTGATCTAAAATACTGAACAAAAACTAGTTTCATACATAATTGAAACGGTTCGCGACACTTATATTTTGTATCTCGACTAAAAAAAAGCTTTTAGCGGCTCTGACCAGTGGTAAGCCCAGGACCAAAGACGTCACATTTCGCGCGCTTTCGGCAACGTGGGTCGCCCTCGTAGGCGGAGGAGGTTCCCGCGTCGTCCGGTTAAAATATGGCGCACTGATATTTAGTTACTCTCTCCATGCCTGCTGGCTTTCCCGAACCCCAAGAGACGTGGAAACCGCAAAAAAAGCAGACGCTTAAATATGATTGCAGGACCCCTTTAAAGAGGCCCACCAACAATTTTTGACTGGTTTGAAGTTCGCACTGAAACGGAGCTCCATGAAAGCAGGAACACCGAGGAAAAAAAATATTACAGAAATTCACAATATTTTGTGAGTTATTAGCAAATTAAATATTGCAGAAAACAACTTTAAATAAGCAAAACATTGCACTTCATGACGTAAAATGAAACAGTTTAGCGATTGGAGCAAAGCGGTTGGCCAATTGGACGCGAGTTTGGTTGATAGCCCGTCGGCCCGGTCGGCCATTAGGCCTCGCTGCAACCATCGTAGCTTTGGAATCGGGTTGCCATCATCGATGAATTTACCGGGCTTATCGGATTTTGAGCGCCGAATTCTTAAAAAGGAGTGCGGAGCTGGGCGTCGCGCCGTACGAGGGCACACCACGCAAGCGCCGCGACGAGTCCGCTTCGACAGCCGCGAAGCCTCGTCTCCCGCAACTCCGCCACCGGAGCTACCTCGGCGAGTAGGAGGTACTCCGCCGCTGGGAGGCGCGCATGAGCGACGAGGCATTGTTTTTGCCCTTTTTGAACTTTAATTTGCAACTTTATTAGCTCTATAAAACGACTTTTTAGAGAAATAAGGACGGTTAACGTGTGATATACTTTATTCCGCTTCAAAATTTCTGGGACGGCTCTCGCCAATCACGAAACCCAGTGCATGTGACGTATAGTGAAAGGGAGCGCCGTTATGCGCGCGCATTCGGCACCTCGCGGCGCCACCGTCGGAGGAGGTGTTTCCGAGTTGTCAAATTAAAATATGATGCGCTAATATTTTTAAACTCTTTCGTTGTCCACTGGGTTTCCGGGACCACTAGCGTGGAGAAACCGCAAAAAAAAGTAGACGCTCAAGTGCTGTTAGAGGGCCCCTTTAAAGGGGGCCCTGCAAGGACTTTTTGACAGGTTTTTAATTTGCACCGAACCTGAGCGCACTGAACGTAGTAACTTAATGAAACTTTTCTTTTCTCAAATTTCGCTTTATTTTAAAAGTTATAGGCAAACTAGAATTACAAAAACAAGCAAAAAATAATCTCCTTCATGACGTCGTAGGTCCTGGCTTGAGTGGCCATGAACTAGAGGAGGGTTAGTGAGCTCATCGAGCGTTCACGGCTGCCGCACTCCATGTCGACGGCTCGAGAGGGCGCCACTAAAGCATGTGTTGGATAGGCTGTATGAAGCGGGCGGCCAGGGCAGCTCGCATTGTGTTTGCTGCGCGATTAAAGAATAATTCGGCATAACACTTCATTGGCCACAAACGACAGCAAACACTGGCAGTGGCAGATCCAAGGGGGGGGGGCGACGGGGGCAGCCGCCCCCCCCAAACGAAGTCGACCTCCCCCCTCCCCCCTTCTCGGAGGGCAATTTTACATGGGTGGACCCCCCGGTGCGCACGAAAAAATGGGAGAATAGTATCCTTAGAAATTTTCCGCCCCCCCCCCCAAAACGGAGTTCTGGATTCGCCCCTGAACACGGGGCAAAGATCAGTTCAGAACGAAAGCCACTTCGCGCTGCCATACCGCCAAATGGCCAAATCGCCAGCCAAACCCGCGCCGAAGGCCTTCGGAACGCTCGGAACCGGTCCGATCCTCGAGCTGGTATACTGACGGCAGCGCCGCCGCGTACATCCGGGACCTTTCTACGCTCCGCGTTCGTCTGTGCCTCATCCCACTAGCCCTTTCTAGTATGCGCCGTTTTTTCCGCCGCTTGGTGGCGTGTATGTCGACAGATCATTTCTTGTTTCCGTACTTTATAAACTGCATTTGTTTCTTTTCTGATCTAAAATACTGAACAAAAACTACTCTCATACATAATTGAAACGGTTCGCGACACTTATATTTTGTATCTTGACTAAAAAAAAAAGCTTTTAGCGGCTCTGACCAGTAGTGAGGCCAGGACCAAAGACGTCAGCATATCGCGCGCTTTCGGTACGGCGGGTCGCCCTCGTTGGTGGAGGAGGTTTCTGCGTCGTCCGGTTAAAATAGGACGCACTGATATTTAGTTACTCTCCGTGCCCGCTGGCTTGCCCGAACCCCAAGAGACGTGGAAACCGCAAAAAAGGTAGACGCTTAAATATGATTGCAGGGCCCCTTTAAAGGGGTACTCCGGCGATTTTTTTATGGTCGCTGATTTGCCTCAAAATTGGCTCAACACACCGATAGACATGGCTCTACGAGTTGCCGAAGTATTGTGTGAAAAGAAAAAACATTCGCGAAGTTATTGAATTTTCGAATTTCGTTTTCATCGTGTTTCTCAAACCGGGAGCCCCTACTGGCAACATTGAAGTGTGACGACAGAAATGGTACGAAGTGGGCAGTAAGCGCAGCAGTAAGCCATGTTCCCAACTGATTACAAGACGTTTGATGGTGGGAAAAGAATGTTTGGTAACTGATTCACTGAGGAGCACACAAAAAACACTCGAAATACTCTGTTTAAGACTACATGCACGACCTGAAAGTCTGTACCATGTGTGACGTCGCACCACCGAAGAGCGCGCGAAAATTTGAATGCTGGTTTTGGCATCATCTTCATTTACGGTTTTCTCAATTGCTATTTTGAATTTCGATAAAATAAATAGCATACCGTGACGACTAAAGTTGGGGTAGTCAGAAAATGCAATTTGTTTAGGTAGCTCAAAAAAGGGCCGGAGTACCCCTTTACCTCCCGATCTCGGCACACCTTCCGACAACATTCTTTATGTTTGCTCAGCGCCTTTGAGTCTTGACACCATATTTTACCTAAAAGTTCCGCGTCAGTGGTTGAAAGGGGATGACGTCAGCTTCCTTACCGAGGTAGAGATCATTGTCTCGTGCATCCTAGTATAGTTATGTTCAATAAACGTTGAAATCTTCGTTTTTTTACATTTTCTATATAGTCGGAATTTGTTGGTTTTCCTCTGGTTTGTTTAAACTGAACTCAAATCAAATTTATTGTCACGTAAACACCGAGTTCAGGTAGACATTGCATTGTCTTATTTACACACACATTTTAGTTTGTGCCTGGGCTGTTAGTGGCCCTGCCTTTTATTTTTAAACGACTTTGACTTTTTTTCTTTGTTTAAGCACTGGAAATGTCGAGCCAAAAACAAATGGCAATCCCATACTTTCTGCTGGCAACAAACGCACAGCTGGCATGTTTTCTCTTTAAGCCTTGCTCAGGAATGGCGTGACAATGTTTCCGAGCCGTTGTTTGAAGCTTTGCTGAACTGCCACATTGTTGACCTGTGCTGCCAAGCTCGTATTGTTGCAGATTAAGGAAAGCTCCTCCCGCAAAGGCCTTCACTCTTTCCACTCAAGAAGAGTGGGTGTCGCTGGATTTGCCTCCCCTCCAGCCTTTGCTTCTGCTAAGCTGGAAAAAGTGGAGGGCTTTGCGGTAGGACCTTGTCCCGCCTTTCATATCCTGTAACAGAGTTACGACAGAAGTCTTCCCAGATCTCCTACAGCTTGCCCTTTGAAATTTCCACCTTGCTGTTCCAGCAATAAACCAAGTCACAACCCGAAAGAAGAATGTTCAACAAAATGGCAGAATGACTTTGCATGAATTCCCCCCTATATGTTCTCAGGAACGAGGGTTACACTCAAGTGTACACTTTTCTAAGAAAGACTCGACCCCAGGGACAAGAGAATGTTTTCTGAATGCGCTCATTGGGTTTGAGGCCAATCTTTCTGGCGTCTCTGCTCACCCTAATCGAGAGGGCTGCAGTTTCAGTTAAAGCGACTGTGCATGCTCCACTTGCGGAACAGATGATCGCGACGGTCTCAAAGATTTTACTTCAAGTATTGCGGGAGAAGCGAACGTTTCCCTTGCTTTAGTCACGCCGGGTGTGACAGATCTACAACGCATGCGCCGTCTTACATGTCCCAAATCTCTCGGAGGAGCGCACGTGTAGGCTTGGCCATCGCGGTTGTCGTGTCGTTCGCTTGCTCACGGCCTCTTTGAAACTGCGCTTGCACTATAGAAGTAATGCGATAACAGATATTTATATGGCGCACACAATATCCGAAGGTTCAAGAAGCATCCAGCTTGTCATACTTAGGTAGAAGATCTACATTTTGTGAGCACGAAGCAAAACATATCTCCCGTTCCTTCGTAAGGTGACTTCCCCGCAGGCGCGAAAGTAAAGTTTGGCACACGTGACCCCCTTTTTCGCTCACGGGGCCAGTGAAAGGAAAAGGACAGCAATAGTCTGGCCCTGCCATTTGGTAACTTTGATTCTTGTAGCTGCAGCCTATGTAGGCACAATTTCAGACATTGCTGTCAGCGAAGCAATCGTGTTTTTGCTCTATTTTTGCCTTTTATGGCGTATATACTTTTTTAAAGCCATTGAGAGAGCACTGTGTCATCTTTGGGGGTTAAAACCAACTCTATGCTATTTTTGTCAACAACGCGCGCTATGAAACGAATGCGACCGAAAGGTTCGTTTTATCTCTCGCTAATTTTCTATGCCGCCACCTGCTCTACTGTGCCAGTCGATTCAGTTCATATAACTGTCCAAAGTAATCGTCGACTACGGAGGATAGTCGAAAGAAATGTGTATTCGTCGTGTACAGATTAGGTATGAGCCGAAGTATATGATACGCCTGTCATGTAGAATACAGCGAGTCTCAATGTATGAATAATACGTTGTACATAATACATGGTGCCACGTAATTCTAACGAGATTTACTCGCGAAACATCTCAGATAGAGCAGCACGTCCAGTCAACTGAATCGACATACCATAAAATACCGGGCAAGCGCCCACTCAAACTTTGGAGATAATCGCGAAGAAATGGGGGATGGGTGCTTGTCCGGTCATCAATTTTACATATAAATGTACCGTGCATATTTTCTCACATCTTACAAATTTGGTAATGGGAGCTTAATGTGGAATGGGCAGATACGCAGTATTCTACGGTAAGTCGTTTGACGAGGATTGGACGCAACCCAAGAGGAACTCTCTTCGAAGCATGTTCGGAAAGAGCTTGCTTTTTGCACAGCATCGAAGCAAACGAATGAAGGCGACTTATCTGGCTCCTACCTCAACCCGACGAGCTATTCTTGGCCAATGCCAAGGACTCTAGGCAATATCTCGACGGAGAACAATTCTTCTGGTTCTCAACATCACGCATTCCGGGCCGCCTTGTTTCCTTTGTTAGTTCCCCCGAAATGCTGAGCAGAAACTACGAACGGTGGTTCTTACGGTAGAAGATAATGCCAGAAGGTTATATGTCGCGAATAAAGGTAATAAAGTGGCAACTTCCAGAAATGGCCGGAAAACTCGGAATGCACAAGACGGGTGGAGAGCCGCGCCTAGCGAGTTTCGACGGCCCAAGAAAGCGGTAGACACTTTCTGTCCATGGTCGCGATAGTTGCGCTAGTTGCGTCGTCGTCACCAGCGTGGTGGTGGCTCTAGGAGCATTTCTTGAAAGGTGCATAGGACTGCCGAGTAAGTGCGCATTAATTGCGGCAACAAACGAGGGGGTAGCGGAAAACACGCAGCGGCGACGAGGTGTGCGAGAAGTATGCCGAAGGCATGAAGCTTGGTTTTAACTTTGACTTGTTCGTTTTTAAGGTGAAGTAGATAAGTGCCGCAACTGTAAAGTATTCTGGCATATTTGTGTTAATGAACGAAATTATCCCATACTTCTCAATTGCATGTGCTTCTGCAGTCGCTGGCAGAGTGAGAACGGCAGGACATGTCTTTGCAATGCCCCTAGCACGCGCTCCATGCCCTCCGCTGTACCCTGGCTGCGTGCACATGCTCAAAATGCACGAAACACCGACGCGTTGTTGGAGGTGCTCGTGCTGGATTTCTCAAGCTCCTCCCTACCATTCTAACCCCGTCAGTGACTATAGATGGTATTCTGGGCACATCCGGCCGGAGTGACACGGGCCAGAAATACTTTCTGGTTCGAGTATTGTTTGCTGCAAGCTTTTAAAGGCGGTACCTCGGCCAAGTTTCGTCTGTTGCGTAATTCTGTCTTTATCTTGCGGTGCTCTGCGCCTCCTGTGGCTACCGAGATGCTGTAGTGTTGTGCAACTGGCTGCACAGCTTTGATTTGGCACATCTCTGCTAAATAAATGATGCCGTGGTCATCGGGGTTGTAAGAATCTAAAACAGTCTTCTCACATTCACGTATAAAACGTCTCTGCGTGAATATCGTATGCGAGATTGCCGCGGAAGGCCAACGTCGTCATAATGACGACATCTTCGCTCGTCGTTGAAGACGCACCGCTTGCTTTTTGCCAGGTACGACCACGAGCCACACAATCCTTCACACCCATCTTGAACGATGTCCGACAAGGGTAGGTAGTTTGCTTTGGCCCGCTCGAACACTCGTGGTGACGACACGCAGTTGATGAAGCAACATGGAGACGTCCAACCTCATTGACTGTCTCTCGTCTAAATGGCCAGATTTTCAGTAGACCGTCAGATAGGGCCATGTAACTTTCACTGCGGAAACCAAATAAAAAGAGCACCAGAGTTTATTCTTGGCCTCATATGATCTATAGTAGGTTACAAGTCAAGAAGGTAGCGGCAAATGCCCCTCAAAGGGAATCGTATATCCCTCCGCCACCTCCGCATCCAATAGCGTCCCATCGTTTCCGTGACGTTGCGGCCAACGCGCGAGGAGGGTCGTGCCTTTCTGTACATATTTGCTTTATTTCTCGACTTTGACTTAGCATTGTGGAAGCCACGAGAGGGAGATTAGAGTCTTCCCCCTCCGATGGAAACAAAGACGACTTTCGGGGATTAGCTTCCCCCTCCGATTGATACAAAGGCTGCTTTCAGGGGCTCGGTTCCTTCTCCGATGAATACAAAGGTCGCTTTCTTAAAAAGTGGGGGTCGGAGATAAGTTGGTACCACTCTGTGGCCATTATCTATCCATTGAAGCGGAACAAGGAGCGTTTCCAGTAAACTCTTCTTTCGACTGCGGAGGGATTTGAAACCGGCGCATCACGCTTGTGGGAGGAGCATCTCCTACCTTCTTAACTTGTAACCGACTATAGGTACACTCACCGATCCATGGTGCATTATTTTCTCGACATACCTTTTCTGATTGTCTGCCTAGAAACTTTTCGAAGACACGCTGCTCATTCTCGCTCATCGAAACACGCAAAATGCTGGCCCACTGGAAGTATTCCAGGGTCCGGAGGTTCTGCCGCTTGTCCTATTCTATTACTTCATTTGAGTGGCATTTTAACAAAACGTTACAATGAGAATTACTCAAGATACGATAGTGCCAACTTGTTCCACTAAATGAGTACACGTGTCACCCAAGCAACACGACCGGTCACGTAAAAATGCCTCCAAGCATAACCATGTATGCACATCGTGCGCTGCTCATGCTGTTTTTATGCCTTTGCAAAGTTTGTGGGGAAATCACAAAATCGTTCAAATTTACTATGCAAAAAAAAAAAAAGTATTTGGAATGCAGTAACATTTAACATGCTTGAGAACAATTTGCTTTTTGTTTATTAATTTTTATTAAATCCTGCAAACTTTTAACATTACATAACGCTTCATATATATTTTATTTTGTGTATTTTTGATTTAGCACATTAGCGTGTGTTATATGCTTGCTGTTTGTTTTTATCTGTGCTTCGCTGTATGCGGCAGATGCTTTCTTGACGTCACTTGTTTGTCCACCGCCACTATAATGCCCTAACGGGTGCTGGGGGTAACTTAAATAAATATATAATACTGCGCAAGGAGAAATAAAAAATGCAGAATACCCTACAAACATTTAGCCATGCACTCAAACAAGTAAGCAAGAAACACAACAAACATTCATTCATGCATGCAAACAGCTTAACTAAGCAAAATTCACCACAAATATTCAGTCATGCACCCAAACCTTTTATCTATGGAAAGCAATTAATTCAGCTGGGTTTCAAATAATTGAGGCCTAGAGGAATTCACAATTAGCTCATGCAGTGCGTTTCTCTCAATTATTGTTTGGCACGAAATAAAGAGTCTATTTAAAGATATTGCCTTTGTACTGGTTTGGGGCGATTGCTCTAGTATTACCAGAGTGCTTCAATACCCTACTTGTCACGAAACTTAGGCCAAAGCTTGGTACCGGGTCGATAGCTGCTGTGAGGTGTGCTACTCTCTCGGAGGGGTCATTTTCGTTTGGCCGCTCCACTCTTAGTGTGCCACCCCAGATTCGGGATTACAAGTATGTCTAAGCTCGTTATAACGGACTTTGATTTTGACCAAGATTTTGGTCTGTTGTAAGAAGAGTATGCTGTATGCAGCTATGAAGTTGAGTCAATGGTGCATAGAGGAAAACCAACCGAACCTCACAAATCGGTATGTTGTATCCAAATATCTGTTGTATCCAGGTCTGTTATAATGAGCTTAGACTGTACTTTTAGAAAACATTTTTTTATACATTAAAGTTTTGTTTCGCCTGTGTTTGACCACTGTATGCAAACACCGGTCATTCTTTATGGATCTCGTGGGGTCACCCTATAATAAGCGCCGCCCAATCGGTCTGTGCTTGGCTTGTCTTCCAAGGAGCGACAAAACAAGACGGCGAATGGGTTTACTGTGCTTCCCGGTTGCCTGTCCTCGAGAGCCGGCAGTCCAGACCCGCCGACCCTGGTTGTCGCTTGTCGTTCGGAGCTTGCAGTCAGAGTCCGTGTCCGGGCCTGCAGATCGTCCTTCCCACGCCTGGATCTCGTGGGGTCGCCCTATAATAAGCGCCGCCCAATCGGTCTGTGCTTGGCTTGTCTTCCAAGGAGCAACAAAACAAGACGGCGAATGGGTTTACTGTGCTTCCCGGTTGCCTGTCCTCGAGAGCCGGCAGTCCAGACCCGCCGACCCTGGTTGTCGCTTGTCGTTCGGAGCTTGCAGTCAGAGTTCGTGTCCGGGCCTGCAGATCGTCCTTCCCACGCCTGGATCTCGTGGGGTCGCCCTATAATAAGCGCCGCCCAATCGGTCTGTGCTTGGCTTGTCTTCTAAGGAGCGACACAACAAAACAAGACGGCGAATGGGTTTACTGTGCTTCCCGGTTGCCTGTCCTCGAGAGCCGGCAGTCCAGACCCGCCGACCCTGGTTGTCGCTTGTCGTTCGGAGCTTGCAGTCAGAGTCCGTGTCCGGGCCTGCAGATCGTCCTTCCCACGCCTGGATCTCGTGGGGTCGCCCTATAATAAGCGCCGCCCAATCGGTCTGTGCTTGGCTTGTCTTCCAAGGAGCGACAAAACAAGACGGCGAATGGGTTTACTGTGCTTCCCGGTTACCTGTCCTCGAGAGCCGGCAGTCCAGACCCGCCGACCCTGGTTGTCGCTTGTCGTTCGGAGCTTGCAGTCAGAGTCCGTGTCCGGGCCTGCAGATCGTCCTTCCCACGCCTGGATCTCGTGGGGTCGCCCTATAATAAGCGCCGCCCAATCGGTCTGTGCTTGGCTTGTCTTCCAAGGAGCTACAAAACAAGACGGCGAATGGGTTTACTGTGCTTCCTTGTTGCCTGTCCTCGAGAGCCGGCAGTCCAGACCCGCCGACCCTGGTTGTCGCTTGTCGTTCGGAGCTTGCAGTCAGAGTTTGTGTCCGGGCCTGCAGATCGTCCTTCCCACGCCTGGATCTCGTGGGGTCGCCCTATAATAAGCGCCGCCCAATCGGTCTGTGCTTGGCTTGTCTTCTAAGGAGCGACACAACAAAACAAGATGGCGAATGGGTTTACTGTGCTTCCCGGTTGCCTGTCCTCGAGAGCCGGCAGTCCAGACCCGCCGACCCTGGTTGTCACTTGTCGTTCGGAGCTTGCAGTCAGAGTCCGTGTCCGGGCCTGCAGATCGTCCTTCCCACGCCGGCGCTGCATAGGCTAGCCGTTCCGGGCCGTCGTAGCCAGAGTCTCGCTGCGTAACCACTTCGGGAACGTCGTGGCCTAGGCTGGTATGGTCAGGGAATGGCCACGACGTTCCCACTCCGGGAACGTCATGGCCTAGGCCGGTACGGTCAGGGTTCGCCGTTCCCGCCGGTCCGAACCTCGCCGGCGGACTGCTCCGTGGATCGCCACAGGCCAGACCCGCCGGCTCCATTCCTCCCGGCCCCAGCCTCTCGCAGCACGCTCCGTCCGACGCCAGCTCGTGCCTCCTCGGCCGACCGCTTGTCACGTGCCCTCCACCCCATCGTCTCCCACAATCTCTAACAAGAAAAACTTTCATAGAAGCTTTTTTCAGTTGTCTTCCAAGAAAACAATGGTTTTGCGTGCGAATGAGAGCCAGGCAATTGAGCGTGCCGGCTTGCAGTGCATATACTAGATGGTGCTAGTGGTGGCGCCGATTTTTTTGCGGAGGTGTATTGGTGGGTTGAAGGTTATTTGGAGCAAAGAAAAAGGAATAAAAATTATATTAATTTGGAGATTGTTGCAAATATATAAGATTGAACAGTCGACTGAGTGTACAGAGCCGAAGACGCTTACATTATGAGAAACGCTGTCAGTGCAATGGCGTGTTATCTGGATTTATAGGTGGCTCGTTCAGGGTGGATTCGAAATTCCGACGCACTTGTAGGTTGCGAGACTCCCAGCAGTGTAGGTTAGATTGGCCACTGCTAGCCCTCTTGTCGACACTAGCGCCGTGTGTGGTCGCGTACCAAGCTCTCTAATAGCGTTACGAAGTTTCGTTACCAACAGCGTATCGAAGGTCTCTGGTGTTACTCATCCTTTGGGAGTTTGATGTGTGAGGGTTGCAGGTACAGTGAGGATCAACCTTTGTCATACTACATTGCTATAGTGTATAGTTCTTTTAATCTTGAAACCTTCTATTTCTGCCTGGGTTTCTGGGGTAGAAAATTTTACGTGGCATCCTTTGAAAGCAGAATAACAGAACCAGGGCTCTCATGCTATCCTTAATTCTATTCTTGCTGTGGAATCAAACGAAACGTGAAAAGCTGTCACTGTGTGTTCGCAGCTTTATTAGAACTGCTAGCATACTCTGCATTATCTGACGGGTGTCTTTGCTGGTTAGCACTGTGCCTAACAATATGTCTTATTCAGCATTCACCTTGTGGTGTTCCTAGCCTAATTGTAACTTTTACTACAGCCGCCCGCCAATTGTTATGATGGGTGTTATGAAATTCAAAATATTTTATGGTATTGCGAGTTTTATAATTCTAGGTTTCGCAAACTATTTCTACTTCCACTCCCAATTTATTCTCCCCTTAATGTAATTCCTCGTGGTACTGTGGGTATCCGAATATATAAATAGATCAATAATGACATAGTACATGCCCTTTAACGAGGAACATACTGGATGCAGTTGTTTAATGCTTGGAGGCATTTTAGCATCATTGAATACAGAACTAATTAACTGCGTGGCTGGCCACCTGCTAGCAGACGGCATCAATAGCTACATTTTCGGAACTTGTGCTTTGAAAAGACGCAGCTGTTTTTTTTTAGACGAACTGGATGGGTGGATGAATAGGTGGATGCTAACGTCTGTACCCTTTATATCAAGCGGTAGCTTGCACCACCTAACCTACCGTACCATATCTGCCCATCGCACACTAAGCCCACCCCTAAATGTTGTAACATCTGAAAAAATATGTGCTGTACAAATATAGGTAAACTTTGTAACTTAACAAGCGGCCATCCTATCCCCCACTTTCTTGCAATTATCTAAAAATTTTGAGTGGGCGCTTGATCGGTACTTTACGGTAGGAACTAAAAACCAAAAGTATGACTCCTCCCTTTGCTGTTCTAAGCCAATTTACTTCCCCTCTGCAATCTTGTAACTATCACCAGGTAGTGTGGGATATCACCTGGATGACGAGTGGGAGATTGGGCAAAAAAACTAAAAACGTTGCACCCCGCCTCTTCCCCCGGCATGGGAATCGCCGATTTTCCTCCGGTCAAACCTAGTCGGCGTTACCCCAGCACCGGAGCCACGCTGGAGTTCCAATTTTCATCCGTCCTGCTTCTCCCTAGCTGTGTTAGCTATTTGTACGTCATTCAATTCTCCCTAGATAATTTCCACCAGTCTTCTAATCTCCTCTTCGTAGCAAGTGCACTTATCCTTCATTCTTCCATTCTCGCCGGCAAACCCCAGTGCTCCGGCTAAATCTGTCGCACCTACACGTGACGGTTGGTATTTTAATTTTAGTTTCCAGGTTCGGTTTGTCCATTTAGTGTTCAAACTTTTCATGTACAGATGCTTATATACCTTTCTCGCCCATCGTGTGCCCTCCATTGTGTCCAGTCTTTGTTCAAATTTCAACTTACTCATCGCCTCTCTAGCCTCGAAGGATGCCCAACCCACATCTCCCTGCACATCTACATTTGGTGTATTCCCATGTGCCCCCAGTGCCAGTCTGCCCACGCTCCTCTGCCGGGTCTCTAAGCTCGACTGGACCTCAGATCTCACACATAATACCGCAATGCCAAAAGACAACCCTGGCACCATGATTCCTTTCTATACCCCCTGGACAACTTCCTATCTATTTAATTCCGTAGTGCCCTATGCACCATAATTGCTGCATTCCTTTTTCCTTTCTTTAGCATATTTTCTTCCTGTTCTTCTAAGTATCGTTCTCCCTCATTCAGCCATACCCCTAGCGTAAAATACTGGAGAAGCACCCACCTTACTTTCACTGAAAACTCCATTCATCTTGACACGAGCGCTTGTCTGGTGTAATTGGGCACTTAACGTATAATTTGCAGAATTCCCAAATTTGGAACGCGTTAATAGTGGGCGCTTCCGCGGTATTTTACGGTGGGTATTTATACTTCTCTACGTGTTCTCATAAAACGTCCTGAATTTTCAGCAGGTCCCCCTTCTCATCATTATAAACCATTCTTCCCGACTTGTCGCTAATGAATTTCAAGGCCAGAGAAGCTCCTTCCTCTCCACAGATCTAAATTTCTCTCGTAACGTATCCCGGTTATCTGCTAAGAGCACATTGTCTTCTGCATAGAACATTCCGGGTATAACTTGATTTACTTTTTCCTCTCCTGTATACTGTAAACGACTTATTTTTCGCGGGCTCAATATTTCGCGATTTAGGTCCAAGCTGAAGTTTCGGAATAATTTGCGGGTTCTAATTTTAGCGATGCGGTGGGATCTCAATATAGATTCCAATGGGTTTACCAATGTGTTTACATTTTACCGGAATTGTTCGCAGGACCTATTTTTCGCGAATTGTAGACGATTTGCAAAATTCGCAAAAATGAGGTTGTTTACTGTATTCAGTTCAATTCAATTCTTTATTTTTTGGCCTTCGAGCCAGAAATTCCCCATACAAAAAGCTGCCAAAGGCAGCTTGATGGGAGTCTGGGGCTCATGTGGAGTTTAGCAGCTGGACAAGTTTTCAATATACGGAGGAAAACACGCTAATAAAATAAACCATATTTACCAAAAATACCAAAATCTTACAACAACAACAACAAAACATATATGAAAAGGCCGTACACGAGTGTGCGCATAAAAAATATATATATGCACAATTTCTCTGTTCGTAATCTTCTACAACGTACAACAGTTCCTAAAAATGAAATATGGTTAGCAAAAAAACAAAAAAGAATGACAAACACCCCTTCTCATTCTACAAAACATGACCTTTTTAACGAGAAGAAATCTATGCTTTACAATAAAACTCTCAGAAGAAACACAACAAATATATTCCTCTATGCTCTGACAGAATTATTGTAAGTGCATCAATAAGAATTTCCTTCCCATACTATATACATCAATATTATTAGTAAGTAAATGGTTAAGCAATGAGGGTTAGATGATATGTGATTGACTGATAGGTATAATTAGCGGAGGCTCGGGGTATAATTAAAGCTCCGTGTTTTCGGATAAATCCGAAAAACTCCCAAAAACACCCGCCGGTAAACTTTTGGTCAATTCGGATTTATCCGATTAAACTCCGAATGTTTATGTGCCAATGCCAACCCCCCGCAAAAAAAAAAAGCAAAAAAAAAGTGACCTTTTTTTTTTTACAATTTGATTAGCACGGAGTCGATGGTCCTGGGAAAATGGCACCCTAATTATCTTTCAAATCTCCGATTGTTGTCAAAAGGGGTCTTGTCTCGTCGAGGTTGATTCAGGGCAACAGGTCATTGTACATTCGGGTCCTGACAGAAGCCACTCTTTTGGTTTCCAGTTTGAGCCATGCGATTTGTCATTTAGAGAAAGGAGAAGGTATGTTTTTGTCACAGTGAAAGCTATGGACCATAGAGATTGTATTAAATAGAGGAAAGGGACAGTTGAAACTCTCTATTACATCCTTAAAGGGATTGTCCAGTCAAATTTTGTATTCGAGAAAACGAGTGAATATCATTGTTATTGCCTCGAGACCCATCGTACGTGCAATATCTGAATTTTATATGCCCTCTGCATGAGTAATTGAATTTATACTGCTCCAATCGCACTCTAGCGTAAACGCTGCTTTCGGTGGCAACATTGGAGCTCTGACGTCACGCAACATAAAGCGAGCATTTCTGTCTCGTCACTTACCTGCAAGTGAACGGTTCAGCGTGCTTCGTTTTTGTTGTTGTGTTCGACTTGTTGCGTGGTTGGGTGCCACAACCACCGGGCAGCACATGCGAGCCAAGACATGACGTTCCACACTTTTTCGCGAGACGTGCAATGACGAGCAAAATGGACCGTCGCCGTGCGTAGGGACTGGGTTCCCGTCAAGATCGAGATCCCGCTTATGCAGCAATCATCTCACAGAAGAGAGCTACGAGCTGAGCTCTAAGCGGACAGGAGGCTCGTAAGCTGAGGTGTGATGCTGTGCCAACGATATTAAACTACGTTCATCCACTCCTCGCCCAAATTGGATCAATCAATTTGATTATGCAGCGAAACCGAAACCAACAGCTAGACCACCTGGAATTGATACCAGAAGTTGTATTTAGCACGCATGCAGCCAAATTTTGTTTGACCCGCATGTGAAAATAGAGCGTGGCTACGATTCACCAAGCTCGTCCAACTCAAGTGACGACATGCATTTGAACGATTCGCCGTTTGCCTTCGGCCTGCGGACATCGCCTCTGAGGTAACGACCCGCAGCCTCATCACCGATCCAGTGGATCCGCAGAAATGCGTACCCAGATGCCACTTCGTGTACCTAGTTGCCGCTTCAGAGTCGAAATCTGCATCCTTTGCTTTACAAGCGCTCCTATTTCGATCGGCGGCTGTCGCAGTTGTGTTTGCGCGAAACGGCATACATTTGCTCGAAGCTTATGGATGTTTTTGAGTAATATCCTGCTAAAAGGCACGTCTTTTTTTGCACACGCTTGGGAACTGCATTAAAAGAACCGTATATCAGTAGGGTACAGCCTAGGAGACTATATAATTCGAAACAAAATACGAGACATCCATCGACCAAAGCTTGTTATCCCGACCATCCGACAAACCTTTGCGTTTTGTGACGTCACGCAGCAGCTACGGATGTCAGCCATTGACACTGGCGAAATTCGGGGTGCAGTTTCGTACATAGGCTCATGAAAGGTTTAATTAATAACGGGAGATCATATATCAAAATAAAAATAATGTTTGCGTACATGAAGGCTCCTTCGACGTAACAAGCACAAAAACTTAAGTGCTTCCGGTTTGGACCGGACAATCCCTTTAACCACTCCACCTCGCGTGGCCGCAGACTAGATTAGGATGGGATGACTATGAGCTTCGTAGCGACTGCCCCCGGGAGTTCATTGATTTTAAGGTATCGACGTTTATCGAAGCAACACTCGCGTGCAACTCTTGTCGTGGGACAAATTAATATTGCCAATGGCAGTAATGTTTGGAGGTGGGCTAGTCGGTGGTGCATCGTAAACACATTGAGGTGGAATGATGGATAGTTATATATTTCTCTACTATTTACTTTTCTTTTTTCATTTTTTTTTTTTTTAATGGTACGCTTTCTGTTAAAAATTCTTCGGATGGCACATGACAGTGAAGATGTCCTACATGCTGGATTCTTTTTCTCTCTCTGTCTTCTTATGTTGATGTGTTTTAAGAAGGTGAAAAAGAGAGTAAGTCGTGAGTCAGCACGGTCTCTGCATCCCTTCCTCTACTTGTCCTTGTGTTTGTTTGCGCTGTTTTATTTATATGTTTACAATTGCCAATGGCAATGGCACGAACGTCAAATTCAACTGAAGAAATTTTAATCGATACAAGCGCATTTTATTTTTTATCTGGCATACGTTTACATTCGGCTATTTTTTACATATTTATTTTCAATAGGAAACACTGCAAAATTAAACTCCGAATTTCGGAGAATTGGGAATCAAACAAATATAAACTCCGAATCTTCGGCAAAAAATAAACTCCAAAAAACACCCTCCGAATTTGACGAAAAATAAACTCGGAAAACACGGAGCACTACGTAGAATCCATCTTTTTGAAAGTCGCGTGTGATATGACGCATCAAAACCTAAATTGCACTCTTATTTCCCTTCTACTCGGATATATCATAAAAAGCGGAGGTGATAGGAGACAATCCTGCCTGAGTCCTCTTCATTTCTGACTCATTAAATTTTTATGGTTGCTGTTAGAACAGACAGAAAAAAAAGGAATGTCTAGCAATTGTCTCGTGCCATCGGCAATTAAGAAGTCGTTTACCACTGACTATGACGGCCTTTCTGGTTCAAACGGAACCATATTATAAGCCTCCGCAAAAATGCGAAGCTTGGAAAGAAGGTACGGGTGTCTATTTGTAACTGCACCTAAAGACCCATTCACATTCTTGCCTTTGCTTAGGACCGAGTTCTTGCGATGTCTCGTGACAAGAGAACACGCTGGCGCCACCTATAAGATGGCCCTGGAACTGCATTTCATTAGAGCGAAACTTTATTTGCGAGATGAAGTGTACGTACTATTTATGAGAAATGGTCGCTTATAACATTGTCAAAATGTTTTCAAGCCAAGAAAGAATGAACGACGCGAGACAAAAATCGGAAATATAAAGAAACGTAGTGTTTTGACCCGGTAGATGGCTCCAGTGTGTTCCTTCTTTGCGAGAGATTTCAAGGGGTGTTAAAGCATGCGGTCATTGATCTAGTGTTCCCAGTACCTGGCGTCGGTGGTTTAGCCGGAGCATTTGGAAAGGGGCATCTGGTTTGGTCTGCCTCTTTCCCTATCGATATTAATAAGAATGGGTACCTTGAGTTAGTTTGAGATACCAATTTGATTTTGAGTTTAGAGCAATGATGGGGGCAGTTCCTGTAAGATTGTTTGACTCTGCTTTAGTAGTGCGTTTTTGTTTTGTGGCGAGGCTTTGAAGATCTGTTTTTCAATAAAAAGAGTGAAGATCTCCCTTAAAATATTTTCCTAAACTAGGGGCCTCTGGATAGAACAAACATCCCCTTCAGAGGCATAAAAACAACAACGAAATGTTGGGTTTGTGATTCAGGGTTTGGAGCATGTGGGACAAAAGCTCGTGCTGCAGAACCTAGGGATTCCGGGTTGACTTCCCACCTTTGCCTTTTTCGATCTGGATGAGCATTGTACCAGCGTCTGTGTGCATCATCTCTACTGCATGATGTATGTTAAAGATGCCGGCTAGCAGTCGAATTGCTCGGGCCAAATTGCTCATCTGCTGCGGTGACGCGCACTGACCCGCTAAGTATCCATACACATCTTGCTTTTTTTAGGTTGAAAGCTGCTAGTTTTCGGAGCAATAGTTCTATAATCGAATTAGTGAGGCCCGCTTCAGACGGGGCAACTTTCTCAGCAATTTTGGAGTTGCTAATGGGTTGTTCCCTAGCTTTCTGTAGATCGACATGAATTGCTGAGATGGGGTCCGGCTAGAAACGAGTTAGCTACTCCGAGCAATTTGAAGGCGTTTGAGGCGGCAGCAGCCAATCAGGGACGCAATATTTTCATGGGATGCCCCGTGCCAGTGATGATGACAACTAAAGACTTGGTTCTGGTTTGAAAGTGATTGTTTTTGGAAATAAACCGTTTCAGAAAGATGCATTAGTATCCTCAATGACATTTAAAGGAATATAAACATGTTTATAGCGCATAACTATGTGTCTAAGTAGTGCAAGAAAAATAAGGTTTGATGATGGGAAATTGCAGCAGTTGGTTGCTGCGTGTGGACGCGGGTGGCCCATGTTGCTGGTGTTGCGACGTCAAGTTGCTGGGAGAAATTTCCCTGTCTGAAGCGGGCCTAACAGTGCGAGCTCTGAGCAGGAATGCTGTTCTTACTAGGCTCAGAGACAATTCTAATCTCCAACGGCACACCACTGTTTTCATTATTTATATTTTTGGGCTTTTGTTTTTCCTTCCAGATCCAATGGGAACTTTCGGTAATATTGCCGAGGGAAGCTCCTTCGAACAGTTTAACTGCGGTGGGAGCTTTGGTTAGCGCACATTGAGGCAGTGAGCTTCTGGTGCTGACAGCTGAGATATTGACACGCAACCTTTAATATCTGCATTGCAGGAGTTCCCATTATTTTTTTCCTCTCCCAAATTGTGACTCCGGTCTCCACTTTTCTACACCGGTGTATGCGGATGTTGCTGCAGGGGTCACTATACCCTGTTGCAGGTTAAGAAAAGCAGAACCTCCTCCTGCGAAGCCCTATACCCCTTCCTATTGAATGATTTAATGCTAGAGAGGAGGTGCCAGAGCAGGCAGGTCGACTCCCCACCTCTCCAGCGTCCGCTCGGCTAAAGTGAAAAGGTGGAGGGGAAGGCCTTGCTGGAGGAGCTTGTCGTGCTTTCCTTGACCAGCAAAAGAGTATAGCGGAGTTTTGAGAGACTCATCACTGATTGAAGATATTTTTCTTCCCACAATTACATCTTCTTCGACTATTCTTTCTGACATCGCACAGGACAATCCGTCCTTCTAAACCAATTCTGGAGGCACTTTTACCACTGAGTATCATGCTATGTAACAAAGTGCCCTTGGTAGGCTGTGGCAGCATCTTCAGGGGTCGTAAATTGCCGTCCATGCAGCTTTTTCTCCACCATTGAGTACATAAAGAAGTTGCACGACGCGATGCTTTCGATTGTAGAGTGGATTGGAGATCAGTTCCACTAGAGTGCCTTTGAGTAAGTTGAGTGTCATGTTGTGGTGCTGTGCAGCTGAATTTCCCTCAAATCGGATCTCGGTCGCCTCTCCTGATTCTCTTTTGAGGCTGCTGGTAGGCAAGGAGTGGTGTGCCATTGTGCACCAACTATGGCCATGTGTCCACAGGTTGGGAAGAATGTTGCTTCCATCTTCTTTTCAATACTTTGCCTATTGATCATGAGAGGTGAGGTCTCTCCAGGGAAGACCCTAACGGATGATTGGCACTCTATTTCGAGATTGTACAGTAGACTCAGATTTAGTTGCCCCTCATCACTGCGTTGCATACACTCCAAGATTCGCAACGCTGGAATCTGCGTGTCATCTCTTTGTACCATTCCACCTGTGCCTGCATTTTAGCTTCCATCAAATTCTGTGGCACCCAGCGAGATTAAACTTTTGTCAGGCAAAGGTGTCTGTGAAGAATCGTTGAAAAACTCGACGAATCAATCTTCAAGCCCCCTTGATAGCACCGTAATTCAAGCGAGGGCTCACAGTGCAATGTCCCCAAAAGCATGTTACATCCGTTCCAGCGATTCTGACTTATTTAAATCATCGTTGAAATCATAAAGCTTCATCGCTCGAAAATGTTCTATCCCGACGTCCATGGCCAAGGCTGAAACAAAGGGACGTCTTGAAATCTGTCAAAGTCCACGAATGACACTAGGCGGCATGGTCGTGACTCATAAAGTTTGTGGCTAGAAAAAGATCAGGCTTGATTTCTGCCTCCACCTTTTCTGTTTGCCACATGTCAATACTTTTCTAGTGACCCTCAAATATTGAATATGCTTAGTCTGTTGCAACTCAAGAAGGTAGGGTGAGGGAAAGGAAGGCCGGGGAGGAGGAAGCAGAGTTCTGTCTGCTTCCTCCTGCCCAACCTTCCTTTCTCTTGCCCTACCTTCTTCAGCAGTAGCTTACTGTAGTATTGTAGATGTTGTGGTACTGTAATAAAAAAGAAAAACATGCCCCGGTTCTGACTCACTTTTTTTTTTTTGTAGTCTTTACGACTGACAGTTCCCAGCATGTCTTGTCATTGACTGTATGTCCCTTTTTCAGTGCAGCGTAAGCAGGATGTGGATGCAATCCGGCTCGAGCACCCCACAAAGATTCCCGTAAGTGCCTCCTGTTGCCCTCACTCCGCTTACTGTAAGTCCGGTGCCTGGAATGTGTCTGCGACTGGTTTGTTTACCGCATCCTAAAAAGTGGTCCCTCCATTTTCGCCCGATGGTGGCGCAGAAGTGTCACGCCATCGCCAGCCGCGGTCCTAGCGGTCTCGCGACGTCTGTGGTGGTTGTGGCAAGCGCCCGTTCTGCTGCAGGTCGCTCTCCATCTTGACAGACCACAAAAGCTTTGGCAGCCAAGAGTCGAGACTCCGCGACGATAAAGACGCTCAAACGCTCATACTTTCTACCGGGACTTCTAGCACCAACCACCAGAATCGCAACATCTAACACCATGACCCTCTGGCTTCTGTGACGTCATTTGTGGACCACTTTTGCTTGACTCCTCAGGACCGCCTCAGGACCACTTTTGACGTATGGGCGGGAGAGGAAGCTAAACACAAGAGTCGGTATACCCTTACCAGGCATTGTAAGTGTGAGCAAGGCTGAAGCTACACGAATGATCGGCTTGCACTACGTGGGCCACACGCTCTGCAGGCGCGCTCAAAGCTTAGGACTCGGTCTTGTAGTTTTGACTTTGCTCTTGTTTATAGCGAAATGGAGTATAGTGTTGACTACCACACCGTAGCTCGTGGTACCAGTTATGTGCAGAGACAGCGTGATATGCCATCCACGTAGCCAGTTCTTCTCCCTCTGCTCACATGACCATTTAAAACGCATCATAAATTTTTCTCGATTTTATTTTCTTTAGTTATTTCCACGTCGAATTGTCACCTTATTTTGAAATCGTGAAAGTGGTTGCTTTTTGTCTTGCTGAAAAGATTTGCTTAGAGTTGGCAACTGAGCATCCGTGGCGTACCACGTGTTGTGATCGCTGGGGAGAGTAGCTACAGCTTGTCTCGTCTGCTAACTCTTTGCCACACTCCTCCGTACGAATCGGAGACTCGGACGGTTTTCGTCTGACCATTCATGTCGAAGGAATGCGTTTGTTGCCTAAATGTCTGGGTGGCCCGAATTGCCTTATTGTTGAAGGTGCTGTCAAGATGCGACGGGTGGGATCTTCGAAAGAGCTCAGTGAAGGCCTCGCACTAGACTTCGGCCATCCTAGTGGTCTGATTAAACAGTCTGGAAATAAGGGGACAAATTTCAGGAAGTAAACTTGACATTTTTGCGAGGTTGGAGATTGGGTAGGCAGACACCCCGATAGCAGTGTTTTCGTTTGGAGCACCAGCCATGGGCTGACTTGATTCTGCTTGTAGTCCCACAACAGTTCATCTTTTGTAACATTTTTTTGTTTTTTTTTTTTTCAGACGTATTAAAAAGCACAAAAAGACGGACGAAGGAAAGACACAAACATGGTCAGGTGCTTGTTTGTGTTGTTTGCGTCTTATCTTTGTCCTTGTCTTTTTGTGCTTTTTAATACCTTTGAAATCACAATCAGACTACCCCAATCCAGAATTCTACACAATGCAGTCAGATCTTTATATAACCAATTTCATAGGACTAATAAAAATAATTTGTTCTTCTGAAATGTCGCTGTAGTGAAGAGCTTGTAGATTGGCACTCATAAGCAAATTGATTGAAAGAAATAACCTACCTTTGCAACGAGATGGCGCTCGGTCATTTACGATCAAGAAGCGTCACATGCAGCAGAAAAGCATGCAAGAAATCTAATAATTTTCTGGTAGGTGCGGCACAAATGGTGCCTGAATTCTTTACTTGTCACCGACTACAGTTCGTAGTTCATTCTAGAGGATAAAAGCGCCAAAAAAACAATGGACAGGCGGAAGAATGGCAAACACCACGGAGCGTCATCACGGCTCCGACGCTGACATTACGGCAATGGTACGAGAGCATAAAGTAAGACGATAGAGCTTGTACGCTGCCCAGCGCTAGCACAAGTATCTCTTTTGCTTTCCATTGTTAGCAGTTATCACGAACTGTGCGGTGAAACGACTGTGCAAGTATCACCGGTTCAAGTTAAAAAAAAAAAAATATTGATCTCATGAACAAACAGTTTTCTAATTTGAATAAGACCGCCGACCAAGCGTTCAGTCCATGCCCCGGCGAACGGACTTTCTGCGAGGCGGAAAGAAATGAGGAGGAGACGTGCTTGTTCTCACAAACGCAACAATTTAATACCGGCAATTCGAAAGAAAAAAAATAATTATTTGACACAATGAACCACAACCCTGCCTTGTTAGCGTTTAGTCATGCGGAACAATATACTTTAAACACTTTTTATGCATTCAGTTACACTCGATGCAATACAAAAATATAAGAAATAAATTACTAAACGGGCAAGGGGGCGAAACTGAGCCCAAAGGTGTCTGAGATGGCGCGGTCCCTGGCGTCACCGGTCGGGACGGAGAAGACGTGGCAGGCCTGGGTGCTCTTGGTGTCGCACAACACTTGCCCACGAGCATGACACGGAGTCGGGGACTTCCTCGAGCCCTAGGTCAGGACCCGCGACGTTCCCCTCCGTCCCGGCGGCGCTACCCTGGTATCGCTGAACTCGCAGATGCTTGCACCTCGGACCCTGTCTTTGCTCACACTCCCTGTCTCCTTCTCTCGTCTGGTCCTCCCGTTACTTCGAGATTCCACTTTCCTATGAGGACGAACAAAACCACTAACCAATGTACAAACAAATGGAATATATAACGAGTCTTGCATCTGGCCACCTCCAGAACGTCCAAAAACACCCCGCTTCATTCTTCCCCTCCTTTCAAATAATCCAGGACTCGGGGAAAAAAAAAAAAAAAAAAAAAAACCTAATCCGAGCTTGTGTTCTAGGCGCTCGTGTGGAAGGGAAATGGACAATTGCGACTGAACCCTGTGATCCACTGACAAACGGAACAAAGACGAAGCAGTCGAATTCTGCGACTCCAGTCTCTTGGCTGTTACTCTAACACCACATTGCGCACGCGCAACTCGCAGGTGATCATCGAGCGCTATCCTGGGGAGAAGCAGTTGCCGGTCTTGGACAAAATCAAGTACCTCATCCCCGACCACATCAGCATGGCAGAGCTGGTGAAGATCATCAGGTGGGTTGCAAAGGACCTCTGGAATAGGGCCAATGCATCCTGGGTAACCAGTCCGTAGTGCTAAATTTCCGTTCGCCTTCCGAAGGCCCAATCGGACACAAGTGCTGCATCAGTGATCAGCTAGGACTCGCGTCCATTCAAGTTTCAGCCGAGAGTTTATTGGAACAGGGTGTTCTAAAAAAAATATTTACAGGTTCTTTTTTTCGCTGCGGAAATAAACTATGCATCGCCGAACGTTCGTTCTCCGCCCAAGTGAAGCGCCGGCAGTCCGAACCAGATGCCAAAGTTTCAGAACCAGCCATTATCTTATTAAAAAAGTTATTAATTTTGAAAACTTTCAATGGGAAAATGGTGGCCGACCCCTTGGATACGTGGAGCTGAATGGTGTCAGCTACCGAGAATCGGCCCCATTTTTCTGTTGAAATTTTCAGGAAATTGCTTAAATCTTTTGAAGGACTTGACAGTTAGTTCTGAAACTATGGCATCTGGTTTGGACCGCTGGCTCTACATTTGGCTGGAGAATGAGTGTTCAATGATGCGTCATTTATTTTTGGAGGAAAGAAATCTCTGTAGTTCTTCTTGGTAGGGGACTCTCTGTACTTCTGAGAGGAGGAGAGGGTTACGAGGTGACAAAACTTTCTTTTTGTTAAATTAGCTATTGGTGTGTAGTGCAGCTTACAGAAACATACTGAAAGGAAATCTGACAGCCCTAGAATGGCCGAGAGGCTTTATGCGGTGGATCCCCAATTACGCATCCCCGGTTTATGTGACGTCCCGCATTTTACGACGGTTTGAGGCGGGCCCGGCACACGTCCCATATACGGAACATATTTAAAGCGCGGATTTCACTACGCACGGATACACGCACCCCCGTCAAGGGCCCTCCAAAGTGGGTGCAGAAAGCACCCTCTTTGGAGGGACTGGTTCGGTTCCAGTCCTCTTTGGGACGTCTGTTTTTGCGGGGTGAACGCTACCCTCCGCTTCCGTCCTTGGACCGGTCTGGACAGCCGACCACAGGCTACGCCGGCCGTTGTCGGGGCCTTCGTCGTCGTCGTCAATCTCCAGTCTCCGAAAACTAAAAAGGGAAGGAGACGACAGCGAGGAGGAAAGCCACGCCGCTCGTTTAATTGATGTCCTCATAAAATATGTACACATGCACACTTGCACGCTTTTTGAGAACCGCGCATATCTTTTTTTGCTGCACACGGCGTCGGCCACGTCCTGTACGAACAACCCCTTGTACACCGACTCGCGTCGCAACGAAACATGCTGCATGAAAACGGAGGGAACACGAAAATGAGAATGCATGCTGTGGGGGGCAGACATGTCCTCCTCTTCTCTCCTTCCTCTCGAGGAGGTCATTCTTTGTTCGGTCTCCTTCGCTACGGTGCCTGCAACGTGTCGCCCGTTGGTGCGTTTTCCTCGTCTAAAAAAGCGCTCGCTCGATTTTCTTCCGGCGACGTCTTAGAGCAGTGCTGCCGACTTTGGGGAGTTTTTCCTAGATCTAGGGATTTCCGTCATTGTTTAGGGGCAAAGGAAAATTCGTTAAAATATAGGGATTGTCTTTTAATGGGTTTATCCCTTTTCCCGTTCCATCCCTTTTTCTTCCTCCTGCCGGCCGAGCACAGTGGGAAAAAGGCTTCTTTGTATATTGTCGTGGCCAGAGATAATGTCCAGTGGTAACAACGGCGATTTTGGGGGGCCACGCAAGGCCAAAGTAGCGACGTTTAATTGCGCAAAAAGGTTTTAACGAAGCAAATTTAACCTTTAAATGGCCACCCAATACAGGAATCTATTCTTCAGCTATTTCATAACGATGATCTCGATATTGACACAAATGAACACTTTCTGAAAATCTAGGGAAATCTAAGGAATTTTTTGGATAAAATTTTAGAAAGAAACGAACGCGGAGGTGTGCAGCACTAGAAGCGTCGCACCGACGCCGGCCGCGATCCGGGTGGCATCGCAGCAGCGGCGGTGGACGAGGCGGACGCCTGTGCGGCCGTGGGTCGGTCTCCGGCTCGACGGTCCACGCAATCCTTCGG